>JAOQMS010043908.1:0-11089 GCA_027563885.1 Erythroxylum longipes | reverse complement strand
TACTTAGTAGTTGGATTGATATAAAGAGATATTGCATTTTGCAAGCTTCCATAGGTGGAGAGATTGTGTTCTGAACTTTAAGGAAAAACTGCATCGATCTAGATAGATTTAGCCCAAGTTGTCTTCATGAAAGTTGTAGCTTAACGTTATTCCTTTCCAACAATATAAAGTATGTGATTTTTGGATATCAGAGTTGAGAGTTATGACCATTACAAGTTACAATGTTGCAAAGGATGTATATACGGAACAACTATGGAGATTGAAGTGACATGGCACTAGAAGAGGTGGATTTGAGGAGACTATGAGAAAAAGGGATGTTAGAATGGAGTTATGATCCATTGGAGGGGTCTTATAGGGTGAAAATTTTCTTTACACCCGAAGGTTACACGGTCAGGCCGTGTATATTCATACTGGCCATGTATTCCTGATGCAGAAAAATTTCCAGACCTAAAGGTTACACGGTCTGCCCGTGTTGTTTCACACGGCCCGTGTTTTCTCCAAATGACAAAATCTCATTTTGAGTTGTTTACAAAAGTTGTATATCCAAAAGTCCTCGTCAAAATCGTCCAAATAATACCTTAATTCGATATCCCTAATGAAAGTTATGCCAATTGTTCCAAGATAGGTACAACGTGATTGATGACATGAGCATGGTTGATTCTTTTGGCCATAACTTCATAACCCGACCTCCAAATTAAGTGATTCTTGAAGAAATAGATTCCTGACACATTTTTATACTTTTATAAAAGAATTTGTAGTCTTTTGTGATGATTAGAAGAATATTTACGGAAGGAAAATGAGTGATTGGTTGGAAGGGCACAATTAGGTTATGAACATACTTTGGATTTTTTGGTATATCTTGAGCTATAGAGCTCCAAATGAAATGGTTCTTATTTCAAGATAAACTAGAGACATAAAGCTACAATTTCCTTAAAGAATTCAAATTGTGATGTCGGTTTAGCTAGTGTGGGAAACCCACCTTTGTGAGATGACGGCAAAGTGAGGGTTCATTAGAATAACCCTACAAGGAAACCCGCTCACACTTTTCGACTTCGAAACGATAGTTGGGCTCTGGAAATGGGGTACAACATATGTAACATGTTTACATGTATATCATATAGGAATTCATCTAGAGTAAGGTAATTAGGATTTGATTGTTGTATGAATGATGATTGAACACATTAGTGGACTTTTGATTTCATAAGCAACTGTGATCGAATTATTTACTCTATGAACGATTAAGATGACATTAACTTGTATTTATATATTTCTTTTTTATTATAGAAACTTAGTGTTTAGAAATGGCTACTGCTTCAAAAAATATTATTGCTGAACTCAATAGGGGTGAGAAACTCAATGGTGATAATTATGAAATCTAGAGTATAAAAATCCAATATGTGCTGGAGGAGTAAGAGGCTCTTGAACCACTAAACCTAACCATGGAAGTTCCTAAGGGCGGCACTATGCCCCAACATAGGAGGGACCGTGATACATATGAATTATGAAAAAATAAGAACTCTTTATCTCGCATCACGTTGCTGAGTAGCATGGATAATGATATCATGCAAGAGTTTCGTAAATTCAAAAATACAAAGGACATGTGGTCTGTATTGGCTGCTTATTTTGGAGGTGCTTTAGTGACCAAAGTGAAGTCACTTACAATTAAGTTTGATACTTATAAGAAGTGCCCAGATGACACAATGCAAAAGCATCTGAGGCAAATGTACAACATGGTAAGTGAATTACATGATGTTGCTCATACAAGTTGTGATTCTTTCACTGCCTCAGAGTTGGGAGCATATGAAGATGCGCCTAACTCATAATGAGAACATCAAGACAATGGAAGATACTACAAGGCATCTTATCTTGGAGGAAGAGCGTCTTGAAGCCTAAAAAATGTATTCTGAGGCATATGCAGTTAGTTCTAGCTCAAATGGAGCTATGAACAAGAAACGCAAGTATCATGGTGGACACAAGTGGAAGAAGAATAAGAAATTCAACCACTCTCCTCAGGAATCCAAGAAGAAAAAACAGAACCAACATGGAAAGGGAAAGCTTCCCTTCAAGAAGAAGAACATGAAACATGTGAAGTGCTATAATTGTGATAATAAGGGCTACCTTGCTCGAAGTTGTACCGAGCCTAAGAAAGTACAACTTTATAGTGCAAACATTTGTTCTGTGAATGTTTCTTGTTCTGTTTTTCTAACTGAATCACATCTTTTGTGGATTTCAGACTCAGGAGCAACCAACCATGTAGCGAAGGATCAAGATGCCTTCGTTGAGTTTCGTAAACTCCCATATGGTAGTCGATGGCTTTGTGTAGGTGACAATTCCAGAGTTACTATACAAGGAATTGATATATGTAAATTGGATATACGTGGAGGGTGACCCTTTATCGTACATGAAGTATTATATGCTCCACAGATTCATAGAAATCTTTTATCTGTGTTGAAATTGGTTAGACTTAGTTTCAACATAAATTTCCATGATGGTGGAATGGATTTGTATCGTAGATCTATTTATTATGGTCATGGTTTTTTATGTGTTGGTTTTATAGTACTAGATATGTTTAAGGAAAATAATAATATTAGTTATTCATTATTTACATTTAGTAATTCCAACAATGATTCAACTTTGTGGCATGCTAGACTATATCATATTGGTCAAAATTGAATCAGTCGATTAGCTAAAGAAGGACTTTTATATAATCTAAGTCAAGTAGATCTACCTACATATGAGCATTGTTTAGTTGGTAAAATGGCGAGAAAGCCATTTGGAATGGGAACATGAGCTTTATATCCATTGCAATTAATTCATTCTGATATCTGTGGTCTAATGAATGTAAGGGCTAGATGTGGGGTAGTTTATTTCATCACCTTCATAGATGACTATACTCCATATAGTCATGTCTATTTGATTTGTCATAAATCGAAACTATTCGATTGTTTCATAACATACATAAACTTGGTTGAGAATCAATTAGATAAGAAAATAAAAGCATTACAAATTGATCGTGGACAAGAATACTTGTCAGATAAGTTCAAGGCTTTATGTGATGAGAAAGGAATAAAAAGGTAGTTAACAATTCCTAGAACCCCACAACAAAATGGCGTTGCTGAAAGACGAAATAGGACGCTATTAGAAATGATTAGGTCCATGATGGCCCAAGCAAATTTACCAATCACTTTTTGGGGTGATGTGTTGCTAACAACCACCTATGTACTTAATCGTGTGCCCACTAAATCAGTTATTAGCACGCCATATGAGTTATGGACTAGAAGGAGACCTAACATGTTAAGTCTTATACCTTGGGAGTGTGCAATCAATGTTCATGATCTCTCTCAAAAACATGGGAAATTAGGCACAAGAGGGAGAAAAAGTATTTTTCATTAGACACTTATAACACTGAAAAGGATACGTGTTTATTGGTGAACAAGGTAATAAAGGTGTAACTGAATTGGAATCACGCTTGGAGAATGATTTTCCTAAGAACGACGTAATAGTTAAAGACCTATTGTTATATGAGACTCTTGATTAGAATGATTCTGCTATGAAGAATTAAGATGGGGAACTTCAACCAAGTGGGAGCAATTCTATAAAAAGGTTCTCTATGATGACTGATCTGAGTGGGAGCAATCAGATCAATCATGAATTTGTTTATGATGAACCTCGTTTAAGACGAAGAAATCAAGGAATAATTCCCCGATGTCATTTGAAGATTGAAGGAGAAATTAATATAATTGTCCCGCAAGAGGAAGAAGAGCCAAGGAATGTAAACGAGGCTCTTACTAACCTTGCTAAAAAAGAATGGATGAAAGCAATGAAAGAAGGAGTGACTACTTTAAGCTCTAATCAAGTATGGGACTTAGTTGACCTCCCTAAAGGGAGCAAAGCAATTGGGAATAAGTGGATTCTCAAAATAAAGTGAAAAGCTGATGGCAGTATCAAAAGATATAAGGCACGCCTTGTAGCAAAAGGATATACACAACAGGAGGGAATTGATTATGAGGAAACTTTTTTACCTATTGTGAATTTTGCTTCAATTCGTCTTATTCTAGATATAGTAGCCAATATGGATCTTGAATTACATCAAATGGATGTAAAAACTGCTATTCTCAATGGAGAATTAAAAGAAGAAATCTATATGGAACAACCTGAAGATTTCATCAAGGCAGGTCAAGAAAATAAGGTATGTCTTATTAAAATCGATTTATGGCCTAAAGCAGTCTTCAAGACAATGGTACATTCATTTTCATAATGTAATCATTTCATATGATTTTCAAATGATTGATGAAGACCATTGTGCGTATGTTAAGAGATCCAAAGATAAATTCACCATTTGATCTTTATACGTGGATGATATATTGATTGCTTGTAATGACTGTATTCCTTACGCAAATCAAAGATTGGTTATCATCTAAATTTGAAGTGAAAGACATGGATGAAGTGGCATACATTATCAGATTCAAGATTTTAAGAGATCGGTCAAAGAGATTATTATCACTTTCACAAGCGATGTACATTCAAAGAATTCTTGAACAATTCTGTATGCAAGATTCCAAACCAATTGATAATCATGTTGCTAAAGGTGAAGGCCTTAGTTAGAAAAATTTCCCGTCAATGCCACAAGAATAGAAACAAATAAAGAATGTTTCCTATACCAATGTAATTAGAAGTCTTATGTACACAATGATGTGTATAAGACAAGATATTTGTTACGTTGTTGGAATGGTGAATAGATATCAATCAAATCCAGGCCAAACATATTGGAAAGCTGTAAAGAGAATATTGAGGTATCTAAAGGGAACTGTGGACTATACATTATGTTATTAAGGCAATGATCTACGTATACAAGGGTATACAGATGCAGAATGGGGAGGAGATTTAGATGAAAGAAAATCTACCTCAGGGTATGTATTCTTACTAAACCATGGAGCAATATCATAGAAAAGTAGGAAACAATCTTACGTTGCACTATCCACAATAGAAGTTGAATTTATAGCATTCTCAACTACAGTACAAAAGGTTGTGTGGCTTCATCGATTCTTAATGTATTTTGGAATCACTAAAAGTGCAATTGATCCAGTGACCATTAACTGTGATAGTCAAACTGCAATCATTAATACTAAAGACCCCAAATTTCATTGTAAGACAATGCACATAGATGCCAAGTATAATTATGTGAAAGATATAGTTGCACGAAGAGAAGCGAACATGAAATATATATTTGACCCAATGACAAAGCCAATTTCCAAAGATGTTTGGACATGTAAAGTCACTAGGACTACGTAGATGCTGGAAAGTACTGATAAATATTTCTCTGTGTATGTTCACTCATTATAATGTCATATTTTGGATATAATGTATGATGAACTTTATACATTGTGTATCATTTGATTTATGAATATATGTGTTTTGCATAAATATATTTTAGGATGAATCATAAGTATATGAGACAGATTAGAGATTGGCCCTCTCACACGAGAAATCACCTCTAGTGTTTATGCTCACCAGACATGAGACATGTTTAAAGTTTATTATCTAGGTGATAATTGAGAGTGAGAAACTCAAACCATAAATGTCACAAGGAAATTGGTTCAAAGTGATTTAATGATGACTATATCTATCTTATATTGCCAGATGTGAGTTCTGAATAGGTTTTAAGTAGATAAGTGAACTCAAGTTAAACATTAAATATGTTTGAGCTATCATCTGTATGGTATTTCTCGAATGAAAGCTTTTCAAGTTAAATGAAATGGGTAAATACCATAGCACATGACTCGTACCATGTGTGCAAAACTGACCACAAAAGGGATTGATGTAAGTCTCTATATCTCATCTTACATTGTGTGAGACCCTTGAGGTTGAGAAGAACCTCGTCATATACCCTTATGACTCTTGTCTCATTCTTGATAATTGAATTTAAGGTTTGCTAATTTAGGTTATTGCTAAAAGATCATGCAAGATGTGATCCTATGGAATAATTCTAGGAAAGCAAATTAAATTTATTTCAAAAGAGAATTGAGAACAGAGGAAGGTCATTTATTTAGATCATTGACTCGCATGAAAAGTATTCATAAATGGCCATTGTCTCTTTAGTAGGGAATTTGAATACATTCATGACACAAGAAACTAAATGAGATAAAAGGAAAGTGTAAATGAGAGATATGACCGAGGGTATAGCATACAATGTCTATTCAAGGACACATAAATCCTAGGATCAATTTATTAATCGAGATGTCGAATAGTCCTAACAGATATATAGCAATGTGCTCTTGTCATATGCTAGTCACACCGGTTATTGAACAAGTATGAGCACTGTAGAGTTTTTAATTAGATTAAAACTCATCATGTGTGAGCGGGAGATAATGAATTATTATACACCCATGAGGTTTTTTGGTCAATGTTCTTCAAATAACTACCAAATGTAGTTACATTTTGTTTGAATGTAAAAAACCAAAGAATGAACAACATAAAAGGGATCGGCGTGTGTTTCTTCTTTTATATGGTCTTTACACGAAGAACAACAAAAGTAGTAAAAAGATTCTATGAGTTCTTTAACCGGTGGAACTACAACAAGAATACAAGTATGTGATTTTTGTTTTTGTACGCATATGAAACTATCCTGTTTAACATGATCTACGTGATGATGTTCTATATTTTTATCTTAATCTAACAGTTGGTGACTTCTCTTTACTACATTGAATACCAACGAGGATTGTAGCACTTGAGATTCTAAGTGCAAGTTAAATAATGGAAAGCTTTTTGTTATCATGGTAACTCTATAGATTAAAAGTCAAAAGATAAGATATGGTTGTGATCTGTAACTCTTAGGTCTTGTATGATAATGGGGGAATAAAAATGTAAAAATGAGAATTAAAAAATGACAGTCAAAATAAGATTGAAATTATTTATTATATATGTTTGGTACGTAATCACCAAAAATGAGTTCGTAAAAATTAATTGTTTGGTATCAAATATTAAAAATGATAAAAAAAAATTTTACTTATGGTTGATTATTATGTGAATGATTTTGCAAATAATTAATTAAAATATTTTGTTTTATTATTAATTAATAAAATTTTATTTAATAAATAAATAAATAAATAAGATTATTTTTAATGATTCAATCAATTATTTGATTTTCAAATAATTGTGTATGGTTTTTTATAAGAATAAAATTAAAAAACTATAATGAATTTTTATGATATAAAATAATTATTAAATAAATTAAATAAAATAATGTGCAATGTTGATAATAATATCCTAAAAAGAATTAATCAAAATGATGCATTATCTAAATAAATAAACTAATATTAAATTCTCAAATAAAGAGCTATTGAAATGTAACATAAAGAATAAAAGAATAAAAAAAGAGTTAGGTTTGCTCGCGACTATTTACATGTTGTTTTTTATATCTGATTTCAGGTAATAATTGTGCTTGAGAATAAAAATTCAAAATTATTTAAAATCTATTTCATATTTGCTAATTTTTATTTTATTTATTCCTAACAACCATACAAGCAAAAAATTAAGTAACATAAACAACATACTCATTCTTAAGTTTTCAATCATAATTACAAAAAATACCATTAATGATGCTAAGGGAAGGGATAGTGACGTTACATTGATAGTTGCCAACAAGAGAAGCCAATATGTCAGCCCTAACCCTGCTTGTCTCGATTTTGTGATGACATTTTAGTTACAACACATTTTTCTTATTATGTAATTATTTTTCAAAAAGAGTCAACGTGTTGGCTCCGCATTTACCAAGCTGCAATTCATGTCAACCTCCGCTATTTCCCAAGGGGATTAGATCTCCTGTACTACTTATAATGTTTCTATTATGTTCTATTGGATCTCATGTACACATTTATGTGGACCTCCCATAAATATGTGGATGAGATTTAATAGAACAAGGTTGGAATAAAGTAAGTGCAACAGAGAATTTAATGAGCTCCCCAAGACCTTCTTTTTATCAGGCATTTGTATTCAACTCTTTCTTCACACTAACTGATGTGGATGAGGACGGTGCCCATTTACCCATTTGATATTTCATTTTAATTTTTCAAATTTTGTAATGTTCCTTATTATTTGAAAACCAAAATGATCAAAACAACAAAATATCTTTTGGTTTAGATAAATAGCATCAAATATCATTTCACACTAATACATCGATAGGTGTATAAAGAGTCAAATCAAATTTTAAAAATTGCAATGAAAGAGAAACGTTGTAGTTTTTTCTCCCATTGAAACATTACATCAACTGAAAAAAAAGGAATAAATGTATTTTACATAATGTAATTCTTGTTTTATCTTCAACCTGTACTTTTTGATGATATCTTAGGCACATGCTTAATTAGGAAACAACCAAGTATACTTCATCCATGATGTCTTCTACATGTGCTATAAGTGTCAGTAATTTATGTCCCTATCAAATAAAATCACCCCTATTTTAACTTTATATAAATATGAAAAAGGGTTAAAATAGGACTAAAATAGCAAAAGTGGAACAATCAATCTGCTCCCATATCCCCGTGTGAGAGCCTCTTTATCTCCTCTTTACAGACATAATCATAGCAACATGAAAACCAAATATCTCATGCTTCCAAGTCTACGAAATCATAAGTTTCTTAACCAATATTATTGTATTGGCTTAATAAATGCTTTCATATTACTAAAGCCAAAAACAACCCCCTTCTTTCCCTCATGGTATGTTTGGTTCACAGGAATAAGAATCTATTCTTGGTATATTCTTAAAATTTAAATAATCCTTTACTTGGTTAGATAAAAAGATCAAAATACCTAATCCTAATATTAGGTATTCCTCAATTTTTATGAATATCTAAAGATCATCAAAAGATGTCTTTAGCTATTCCAAGAATAAAGTTATTTGTTAAAGAATTTTTTATCCTTCACGTTTCTTCTTCATTCTCTCCTCCCAAGAGAAACTTCTTCATTTTATCCTCTCTACCTCACTCCTGCGTTCACTTCTTCTTCATTTCCACTCTCCACCTCATGGTTCTCTTCTCCGAAAACTCCACCCTCTCTTCAAGTCAACCCAGCCTTCTACCATCTGTCCTCTCTTCTAGGTAAGTTATTCCTCTTTGTTCTCATGGGGTGATGCATTTATATTGATGGGTTTCGATTGGGTGAGGGGTTTTGTTGAATTGGCTTGCTAATTTCTTAATTATGGGTATTCTTGGTCTATTTTGTATTGTGGATTTCATGGATAAATATCATTTGGGTAAAGATGATCCAAATTCTAAAGAGCAATAGACATTACCTATATCCAAAAACGATGTAAGGCACATAGCATCAGATAGAAGATGAAATAAAAGAAACAATTGTTAGTTTTATATACATAATATACTCAGCTTCGTTGTTGGTTGTAGTTGAGAGTTTCTTTCACAAAAATGCATATATGCATAATATACTCATGTCATGAACACAGAGAGGTAGTCCTCTTGTAGTTGCACGATCATTCACAAGCACGATCGTGACAGAGAGGTAGTCCTTTGTAGTTGCACGATCATACTGTTTGACAGCTTTCGGCAGTCTTCACTCTATTAGCCATAACTTCCTCTCCGTAACTCCGATTGACTTAAAATTTGAACTGCAAGCTCCTCACATATTGTCCTTCCTCTTCACTAGATTTTATTTTCATCTGAATTCTCCAAGTCTACCCCGTGGTGCCATTAAATCACTTGTACCACATCCACAGCTGCAAATCTTATACCTGCACAATTCATCAACAAGGTACATCAATCCATCCTAAAAAATAAGCTCCAAAACTACCCTCAAACACTCGATAATGTAAAGAAACAACTAAACACTTCAAAGATTAAAAAAAAAACATGCTAAAGATGCTAAAGATCAAATAAACTAGAACTAAAACACACAAAGAAGCACTTAAAACACATGAAAACACACTAAAAACATAGCCTAAAACACACTTATCATACTTCCTTATCCTTAGCCACTAGGGTCATTATGCTTATTATACCTTTTCCTTTCTTTCTATCTTCTTTAATTTGGTGTTAGGTTATTTGAGTTAGGGTTTCATTTAAACTGTTTGGTTGAGTTATGGTTTTTATGTTCTATAATCCCTTCTTTTTAACTCGAGAAATATTATCTTCTTTTCTGGCTTACTCCACTTTATGCCTTCAACGATTTTGAATTACTGTTACATTGTACATTGTTTGAACAAATTGATGTAAATACATTAGAAATTTTATTTTTTCTAGTCATGGCTCATTTCAATTTGAGTTTACGTACAAATGCCGAAAGAACGAAAAGGATTGTGGTTGTCTTGACTGTATGGTTGTAGTTGTGTAATGTTGTTAGTTCAGTATTCACTTATTGTTGCTGCCAAGATGTTGGGTGATACCATGAATCAAATTGGAGACAAATTGTGTAAAAGTATTAGGACTGAAATGTATATTCAACAAAGAGTTGAACAGTTATATAGTGCATTGAGTAAGATAGAGGAGCTCGCAGATGATGAAAAGGATACTATTAGGCAAAATTCCTGATCATCTTACACAAATGGTTGTGTTTTTCACTGTTCTGCCTTCTTAAAGACTTGGGTGGGTGAGGAGGTTTCTTGCCACACATTGAAGGTTATGTTGAAGTTTAAATATTTTGTCTAGTTATTTAAAATATGGCTGAAACTTAATTTTTGTTCAACTAAGTAACATTTTAGCAATTTAAAGCCCTATGTTATATTTATTTTCAATATCATTACATTGCTATTTTATATTGCAATTGCAACTATATAATGAACGCTAACATGAGTCAGACTAGGAAAAATTAACCACGACAAAATGTTGGAAAGTCATATGATAAGAAGGAAATTAATAATAATAAGGAACTTAATAATAACAATAATATTAATAATATTAAAATTAGGAGGAAGAAGAAGAAGAAGAAAATTAATAATAATAAGGAATTTAATAATAAAAATAAAAATAAAAATATAATTAATAAATAATAATTAAATAAATAATAATAAGTAAAAATTAATAATGATAATAATTGATGAATGATGATGATGATGATAATAATAATAATAATAATAATAATAATA
>JAOQMS010043907.1:0-11090 GCA_027563885.1 Erythroxylum longipes | reverse complement strand
AATTAGCATATGACCATCATTTTTCCATCATTCAATTCTCATCATCTTAACACATATTCATGCCAATTCAAATCTCATAACACTTGTATTAATACATGCTATCAAGTTTAAAATTCCCTCAAATGTTTAATTCTGAATTCCAACTCCAAAGAACAAGCCAATCATACGTGTATTGTCATAAATATGTAACATTTCATCTAGGGTATATATTGGGGCCTTACAGAGTTGTTGAACTGGAATAATATACAGAATATAGAAGGTGAAGTACTCGTGGAACGCAGCATATTAAGTCATGAGACTTGCTTCTCCTCTTCAGGGTGCTTTTAGAGAAGCCATCAACCACTTCCTTTTCAATGGTTGCTCAATTCCAAAGGGTTGGAAGGTACTTGTAATTCACTAAATCAAAATTATAAATGATTGATAGTTTCAATAAGAATAGATAAATTTACACGTGATGTATCGTATGTATGTAGTTGTATTGGAGTGCAAGTTCAACACATAGAAGTCCAAAGTACTTCCCTGAATCAAAAAAGTTTGATCCAACTTGATTTGAAGGAAATGGACCTGCACCATACATATATGTCCCATTTGGTGGAGGACCTCAGATGTGTCCTAGAAAGGAATATGCTGGACTGGAAATATTGATGTTCATGCACAACTTGGTGAAAAGATTCAAGTTTCAGAAGCTAATTCTTAACAAGAAGATCATTGACAATCCCATGCTAATGCCCCAAAAAGAACTTCCCGTTCTTCTTCGTCCTCATACGTCTTAATAATTAAGTTCAAAATCATATTAGCTTATGTTCCAAAACTATTAATTTGTAAGAAATCCAATCTCTACCATAACTACTAAGCTATAACTATATATACATATATAAAGATGTGTAACATAAGGTGAGAAATATTTACTATTAGTTGTGGGTGTTACGATAAACATTCATGTGGTGGGTTAAAGAATGGTGACATATGTACCCTCTTTGTGAATATGGAAGCTGAGAAACACACAATGTATAGTATAACGATACAATTTGGCGTGTTGGTCTTTTTGTTGGTGAATATATGCAACACATATAAGTATAGGCAGATCTAGTTATAGGAAGGATGGCATTTGAACATATTGAGTAAATACTTATAAAGGGGCTAAAGGCCCAATTTGGGGCCAAAAGTTGTAGGGTTTGATTAATTTAGGGCCAAACATTATAATATGCTTAATTAACATCTAAAATTTGTCGAGTCTGCTCAATATTAGGCTATTTTGGATGCAAATTTAGTAGTGTCACACATGCGCTGTTAACACTGAGTGAGGTGTATTATGTGGCATTTTTGTGACCTATTTTCTGACACCTTCCTTATTTCTAATGCTACATTGGTTTTACTGTAACCCAAAACTTTCACCAGGAGGGAATTCCAACTAAACCAACATGATCAAGGATCCACTTTCTATTTCGAGTAAAGCCATGTCCTCACCATCTTTTATTCCTTGTCCCAATAGTCTCAGGAGTAGTTTTTATGTTATAATCAGAATAATTTATAGAAGAAACTAGAAAAGGACAACATAATATACTAACATAAATTGTTCCCTTCATATTAATTAACATAGTGAACTGGTTTGTGATTGTTTATCGTGAACTAAACGAATATGGTATACGGTTGATGCTTGCGAGTTTGTCTTTTGCTCTGTTTCATGCAATGTGTGGCTATTACATTATTTGATATGTGTTTAAATGTTGATTCATTTGATATACTAAACTTAGTGATTAATACCTTAGAAATTTTTAGGATACTCACTTTAGCTCATATTTGATCTTAGGTACATTTCAAAAGTGAAAGAACTAAACTGACCTGAAAACATGTCCATTGAAGCCATCTTCTCTACTTCCATACTCTATTGATTCATAGAACATGAAGAAAATGTGGTCAACATGACTTATTACCATCCAGAAAATTTCATAGCCATGGAACGTGAGTAAATATTATTATAAAGCAACTCATTCACGTTGAACTATACAAGTTATACTATGCAAGATTATTAACTCACGTGAGACACTACACACACTTGCTTCCATTCCATTTTTAACTTAGCATTTAACGTATAAAGAAGACATATTATGTGAGATAAAAAGGGGTTGGAAATATGAACCAAAAGAGACAAAATGAGGGACGGATGCATCACAAGACAGCTGTCTATTTTATTCCATTTAACATAGCTTTAAAACAGAATAACCGAAGGTGAGTGGAGGGCTGCTCTAGGTGTGTGTTTGCTGAAAACAAAATAAAAAGAGAGAAACGTGAGTACATTGTAGGGCCTGCACTAAGTGTGTATTGGTCCACTAAGAGTGAAGAGGAATGGGGGGAAAGCCAGCTGTCCATTTTGCTACATTTTAACTAACATTTCAAATGAAAAGAAGGTGTTTTCTTTTTAGAGAGCTGGAGAGGAGCATCATGGTATACCTGTCCAATTTTATTCTTATTGGAAAAACCTAGTTGCCTCATACTCATACCTCTAGAAGAGGGCTACGAAATAAGGAAAGGAGTGTGAAAGTGTCGGCTGAGTGTGGGGGCTAGGAGGAGGAGAACCGAAGCTACCATCTTTGTTGGAGAGTGAAGAAAATGTGAGAGAGGCTGTTTCATTTGAGTTTTAACGTAGCTAAGATGCATGAAAGAGAGGAGAAAATAAAGACAGGGTTGGAAAACAAAGGATAACCGAAGAGAAGAAAAAGCCGCGCGAGAAGAGAAGAGGATACGTGAATTGTGAGCATGGACATTAAACTTAATTTGTCCCATCAATGAATAGTGGAGAGAGTGGCATGAGTAGTGGAGAGAGTGGCATAAGTAATTAACAGAAGAGATAGCTACGTGAGAAGAGTAGAGTTGCGTGAATAGTATAGATGGACCACTATCTTTATTTGTCCCATCAATGAGTAGTAGTAAAGGGAGAAGAGGGCAGTAATGTGGTATAGAGTGCATCGATAGGTGTTCCTTTGTTTTTCACCACCGAAGGATGCAGAAGATGGCACACACTTGGAGCATAAAAGTGGAGATGGAAGGCTAGTATTTCGACACTGGTTTAACGGGAATATCGATGCCAAGTCACGGTTAAGCTATTTTTATCACTTTAAGGTTATAATTTCTTTTTAGATTGTTGTGTTGTTGGTGTTAATTTGATTAGGCTTTGGGATGAATGATCTTAATGCGTTATTTTGATTGTTTTATTTCAAACCTATTGCTAAAACATTGAATGTAATCTGTAATCGTTACTTTTGATGTTTGTGAGTAGCATCTAATGATCGTTAATCATTAGGAGCAACATAACTTAGGTTAGATAACCTGAACGTGTGAGATGACTACCTATATTGATCGTTGTCCAATTCATAATGTGGCTGCCAAATTGAATCTAGAGATTGTATCCTAGGTTATTTTGTAGTTAGGTTTAATTAACGATCGTATCTTGATTAAACACGATATAAGGGAAAACTGAGATTAGTAGAGCATTCTATTAGTCTCAGATCAATAGTCCGAAGAGAGTTATAAAGACATTAGGATGATGGAATATGCTTGATCGTGTTTAGGCCTAGATTGACCATAGAACCGGACCTTACTTTTATTCAACACTTTTCTCATTTTCAATTGCTTATTTTAATTTGTTGTGATAGTTTACATTTACTTTAATTTATAAATTGCTTAAAAATCTAAAAATCCCTCCCTAACATTTCCCTTGCATCAATTAATTTTGTTACGAAGATTAACCGAATATTCCTTGTGGATTCGATCCCGACTTACCATAACTACAAATTTGAGTTTGTAGAGTCAGGTAAATTTTGCAATACACTAGACATGCATTGTCAAATTTTGGCACCATTGTCGAGGAGTATGGTAGTTCAATTTTCATATTTTATTTTAGTTGATGTTTTGTGAATATATTTGTTTCTTTTTGATTATTTGTTAACTTTTAAAAGGTTGTAAGTGTTAGTATATAGTAGTGACCAGATTTCCTTGTAGATAAATTGAGCAACTTGATCCAGAGATCGAGAGAACACTACGGAGGCTAAGAAGAGAAGCAAGAACATCTTCAATAGTAGCCAGAACCTAAATTTGAAGCAACTATGGCAAATCCAAAAACGTTGAGAGAATTAGCTGCACCAAACTTCACCCAAAGACCCATATGCATTACATTTCCTAATTTTGCTGAACATGTTACCTTTGATTTAAAATTTGTATTAATTCATTTATTACCCAATTTTCATGGTCTTGTAGGTGAGGATGCGCACAAGCATCTCAAGGAGATCGATGTGGTTTGTTTGAGCATGAAGCCTCCCGGGGTGACGGACGAACAGATCATATTGAGAGCTTTCCCATTCTCACTTAAAGATGCAACAAAAGATTGGTTGTTTGATTTACCAGTAGGGAGCATAAATACTTGGTTGGAGATGAAGAGAATATTTTTAGAGAAATATTTTCTAGCCTCAAAGACGGTAAGTATTTGAAAGGAGATATGTGGCATCAAGCAGCATAATGGAGAATCTCTTTACAAGTATTGGGAGCGATTTACGAAGTTATGTGCCGGTTGTCCGCACCACAACATACTGGAGTGACTTTTCATCCAATATTTATATGAAAGATTATTACCGATGGAGAGGAGTTTGGTTGATTAGTAAGCGGTAGGGCACTTTACGGGAAGACTCCCATTAAAACTAGGATATTACTTGAGTGGATGGCCTCTAACACCTATCAATTCGACACTCGTAATGATGTTCAACTAGTAAACGGGGTAAGAATTTCATCCATTGAGCATCATTTAGATGAACTAACATCTTTTGTGTGACAGATTGCAGTTGGACAGGGACAAGTGAAAGTGTGTAGAATATGTTCAAATACGATCCATCCAACTGATGAGTGCCTGACATTATAAGAAGGAAGTATGGAGTACGTGAATGTTGCAGGAGGAAACTTCCCAAACCAATACAGCCTATACTCGCAGACATATAACCTAGGTTGAAGAGATCACCCTAAATTGAGTTATGGAGGAAACTGACAGCAAAATTTCTTCCAAAATTAGCCGCAAGGAGCACATGGATTTCAACGAAGGCAACAAGGAGCACAGGGAGCTTCTTCTTCTAGTTGAGGTACATCTTTAGAAGATCTTGTTAAGAATCTTGCTGCTAACAATCTGCAATTGCAACAAGATATGCAACAATTCCAACAGAAATATGCAACAGTTATTTCAGCAAGGTGTATAAAAAATTCGTCAAGAATCAAAAGCAAGCACACAAAATTTGGAAAATCAAATGGGTCAAATGACAGTGAGGCTCAATCGACTAAAATCACAAAGTGGAGGAAAATTGCTATCCTAACCTGAGGTAAACACGAAGAATGTCAGTGCTATAGTCATGAAGGGCGGAAAGGAGATTAAGGGTCCCAAGAGAACCCCTCAAGGATTACTACCGAGGAACAGATTGAGAAAGAATTGGGAAAGGAAAAAAATTAGTCATCGAGTACGAAGGTAAATTTTGAAAGTCCCAATATTATTAAAACTAACCCTCCACCTTTTCCTAGCATATTGACAAGACCAAACAAGGAGGAGAAAGATAAAGAGATATTAGAGACTTTCTGAAAGGTGGAATTCAATATACCTTTACTCGAGGCAATCAAGCAAGTACCAAGGTATGCCAAATTCCTCAAAGAACTATGTACATATAAGAGGAAACTTAGGGGTGATGAGAAAGTGATGATGGGTGAGAATGTGTCGGCAGTATTCAGAAAGAAGATGCCTCCAAAATGTCGAGATCCAGGTATGTTTACCATTCCTTGCAAAATTGGTAATACTATGATCAATAGAGAAGTTTTCCATTGCAAAATTCCTTGATCGATTTATGCTTCTTTGAATTTGGGCCTTTTGAAAGAAACGAGTGTAATTATATAATTGGATGATCACACTAATGCTTATCCTGATGGTGTGGTTGAGGATGTTTTGGTGCAGGTGAATAAGTTAGTGTTTCCTGCAGATTTTTATGTTGTGGACATCAATGATGACACCTCATGTAATTCGATACCTATCTTGTTGGGGAGACCGTTTCTTAATACGACTCAAACTAAGATAGATGTTTATAAGGGCTCCCTCACAATGGAATTTGATGGGGAAGCGATTCAATTTAATATTTTTTATACCATGAAACATCGTCTTAATGATCATTGTATTTTTTCTGTTGATGTGATTGATCCTATGGTGCAGGAAATGTTTAAATTAAGTTGCAGGGATTATTTAGAAATGGTTTTAACTAAGGATATGAAAGTAGAAGCCAACATTGATCATTGTATTTTGAAGAGCTTGTGGAAATGACAGCTGCTTTGGATTCATTGGAAAACTCCCTAAATAGGTATGATTTGGCTTCTATACAACTACTTGAAGCTTACTAAAAGTTGTTACCTTTTGATGTGTAGGTACGAGAATTGGAATTGAATCCACTCCCTACACATCTGAAGTTTGCCTATTTGGGAAATAAACATACTCTCCCAGTTATCATTTCAGCGGAATTGACTTCAAACTAAGAGGAGAGGCTAGTTCGAATGCTTAGAGAGCATAAGAAGTCTATCTAGTGGACTATTGCAGATATCCAAAGGATAAGTCCTTCCTTATACATGCACCACATTTTGTTAGAGGAGGATGCAAAATCCACAAGGCAAGGTCAGCGTAGGTTGAATCCTCCAATGATGGAAGTTGTGAAGAAGGAGGTGTTGAAGCTTCTTGATGCCGAGGTTATCTACCTGATTTCTGGTAGTAAGTGGGTAAGTCCTATTCAGGTGGTTCCAAAGAAGTCTAGAATCACTATTGTGACAAACCAGGAAGGTGAGTTGGTTCCCACCGAAGTGTAAACCGGTTGATGAGTATGTGTTGATTACAGAAAGTTAAATTCTGTTACTCGTAAAGACCACTTTTCCCTTCCTTTTATTGATCAGATGCTTGAGAGATTGGCTAGTTATGATTATTATTACTTTTTAGATGGCTTTTCAAGTTATCTTCAGATCCTGATAGCATCCAAAGATCAGGAGAAGACCATATTTACATGCCCATTAGGTACATTTGCCTACTGAAGGGTGCCATTCGGATTATGTAATGCACCCGCTATGTTCCAGAGGTGTATGGTAAGCATTTTTTCAAATATGTTGAGAATATTATCGAGGTATTCATGGATGATTTTAGCGTGTATGGATCTTCTTTTGATGAATGTCGTGAGAATCTTGCCATTATCTTGGGAATCATGTATAGAAACTAACATTGTGTTGAACTGGGAAAATTTTCATTTTATGGTGGATCAAGGTATAGTTTTAGGCCATATGATATCTACTAAGGGTATTGAAGTAGACAAGTCCAAAGTTGATATTATTTCTTCTTTACCTTACCCCTCTACTGTGAGGGAAGTGTGTTCTTTTCTTGGGCATGCAGGTTTTTATCGAAGGTTCATTAGGGACTTTTCAAAGATAACCGCACCATTATGCAAGCTTCTTCAACAAGATGTCTCCTTTGAGTTCGACGAAAAGTGCAAGGAAGCATTCAACAAACTTAAGGAGCTTTTAACATCCCCACCGGTGATTCAACTGCCAGATTGGAACCTCCCCTTTGAGATCATGTGTGATGTGAGCGATTATGCAATGGGGGCAGTTCTAGGACAAAGAGTGGGAAAAGCTTTGCATGCTATCTACTATGCTTCAAAGACTATAAAACCAGCTTAATTGAATTATCCCACTACTTAAAAAGAACTATTATCTGTGGTTTTAACTTTGGAAAAATTTCGATCATATTTGTTTGGTGCTAAAGTGATTGTTTATTCTGACCATGCAGCTTTACGATACTTACTCAAAAAGAAAGAAGCAAAACCAAGGCTGTTCAGATGGATTCTCCTCTTTCAAGAATTCAACTTGGAGATTAGAGATAAGAAGGGGGCAGAAAACGTAGTTGCGGACCATCTCATCCTTTTGATAAAGGAAGAATATGATATCCCTCTAGGAGAAACCTTTCCAGATGAGCAATTATTTTCTGCCAATGCGACACCACCATGGTATGTAGATATTGTCAATTTTTTTAGTTACTAACGAATTACCTGTTGGTTTGTCAAAGGCTAAGAGGGATAAGCTATAGAGTGAAGCGAAGTATTACGTATAGGATGACTCATATCTTTGGAGGCACTGTGCATATCAAGTTATCAAAAGGGGTGTACCAAAAAATGAATCATCATCAATTTTAGCCTCCTTCCATTCGAACACTTACGGAGGACATTTTGGAGTGAAAAGGATAACTCATAAAGTTCTGGACAGTGGCTTCTACTGGCCAACATTGTTTAAAGATACATATACCTTTTGCAAATCCTATGATATATGCCAATGGTCAGGTAAATTGTCTTGTAAGGATCAATTGTCACAAACTCCTTTGCTCTTCTGTGAAATTTTTGACGTTTGGGGCATTGATTTTATGAGATCTTTCCCTCAATCTTTTGAATTTACTTATATATTGCTTATGGTTGATTATGTTTCTAAATAGGTGGAAGCCAAAGCCAATAAAACTAATGATGCCAAGGATGTTGCAGATTTAGTTAAAGCTAACATTTTTTCTAGGTTTGGGATACCGAAAACCATCGTCAGTGACAGAGGAACCCACTTCTGCATCAGGGTGATGGAAGAAATGTTCAGAAAATATCACAACATGCACAAAGTTTCTAATGCTTACCATCCCCAAACTAACTGGCAAGCTGAAGTTTGAAATCAAGAAATCAAGTTAATCCTACAGAAAACCGTGCAGCCCAATAGGAGGGATTGGAGTGTAAGATTGGAAGATGCATTATGGACCTACAGGATGGCTTGCAAAACACTAATTGGAATGTCTCTGTATAGGCTAGTGTTTGGGAAGCCATGTCATCTTCCTGTGAAATTAAAACATAAGGCATATTGAACTATCAAAAGATGTAACATGCACTTAGATGATGCAGGAGTGTATAAGAAGTTACAGCTTCAAGAGTTGGAAGAGATGAGGAATGAGTCATATCAAAATGTAGTGATATATAAGGAGAGGAAGAAATTTTTTCATGATAAGATGATTTTGAGGAAAAGCTTCTTGGTGGGACAAAAAGTGTTACTATATCATTCCAAACTCAAACTCTTTCCAGGTAAGTTGCATTCCCGTTGGATTGGTCTGTTTGTTATCACTCATATCTTTCCTTTTGGTGTAACTGAGATACGGAGCCTTAAAACTGATAAGACATTCAGAGTGAATGGTCATCACTTGAAGTCGTATTATAAGGGCTTCCAAACGGAGGATTTGGAGGTGTTGATGTTAGAGGATGTGACTAGTATCACTTGATGGGCTCAACTACAGGTCGAGCCAACGATGTTAAATAAAGGCACTGTTTGGAAGGCAACTCAAGGGGGCTTAATTTCTGTCTTTTACAATTTCGCATTTACTATTTTTGTTAACTGCTCCATTTCTTGCTTTTGATTTTACATTGAGGACAATGTAAGTTTTAAGTGTGGGGGTGGGGTATGTTAGTTTCTATGCGTGTTTTTTAGCTTAAATGTGGCTTATGTGGCTTCTTAGGCAGTTTTCAAAATCAAATGAGCAAAATAAAAAATTTCTTATTTTCTATTACTTTTAAGAATATTTAGTCATAATTAGAGCGTGAATTGACTAGAAAATACATAGCAAAATTTGGCATGTACTTTTACTCTTGTGATTAGTTAATGTACATTATTCTTAGAAGAGCGGTGACTAGTGGTAGACAAAAACTAGTGAGGTTCTGAGCCATATTAGACTAACACATTTATATCAGTCTCACTGTTTTATTTGTTATGAGTGATTTTCATGACATATACATTCTTACTTTACGTTGATTTCTATTTGAGACCACATTTTATCACATGCTCTTTTTTGAAAATGATTAGGCATTCTTTGTTTATTACGAGCTACATTAGCCAAATCGCCTACCCGAGTATGTGAATTTTCCTTTGCTAACCCCTTTTGAGCTTTATTATCCTTTTATTTTGTATAAACCACATTACATGCACATAACCAAATGACCTACCTAAGTCTGAAAGCTAGTAGAGCATTTGTTAATTCTTGATGAATGTGATTGTACAAAAGCCTAAGTATGGGGTATGCGTACATGTGGGTTGGTTATATTTGTTAAAATTCCACGTTATGAATACTATATTGATGTAGCTTCTATCACTTCTAATTTTGGGAAAAAAAAGAAAAGAAAGAAGGAAAAAGAAAAAAAAGAGAGAAAGAAAAAAAGTGAGTTTGAATAAAAAGTATCAAGGAGGCAATGCAATTGTTGTGAAAAGTTATTAATTAATAGTTTATCCTCCTTAAGTTGTATTGGTTGGGTGTTTAAGTATATGGCATATGAAGAGGATGTTATGTTGGATGGAGAATTTCATTATGTTATGTTCATATGGTTTATGATATGAGAGCTAAATTGAGTTGTGAAACATAATTGGTGCATCATTCATAATTGATGGTACCCAATTATGGATAAATGCTAACTTGTGCATTTGATTTTTCATTAAGTGTTACTTTTACTTCACTAGCTTAATGGCTTTCAAACTACATTAACCAAAATGCATCCCACCTTACCTTAGCTCACATTACAACCCTAAAAAGTCCTTTAATTCATGATTATGCATGTGACTTTTAGTGGTGAAGAAATGAAATGATATGTAAAGTTATAGATTGTTATGATCATGAAGGGTGTTTGAGTATACCCATGGAAATATCTTGTTTAAACACTTTTTGTCCAAGTATACCTCTAGATTACTCAGTTTCTAAGGGTGGTGAATATTGATTGATCATTAGTATAGGCTTGAATGTTAAGTTTTTGCTATAGGTTTTGAAAGTCATTTATTTTTACTTATGGTTATCTATTCTTAAGAAATATGGAAAATGAATAAAAGTTTTAGTTTGTGATTTTGATTTTGATTTTGACAATTTTCCCAAGGATGGTCTGTAACATCCCCTCACCAATTGGAAAGGGTATTTTGGTAATTTGGAATGGGTTAGGATTGTTTAAAGTGTTTTTGCTATATTCATGCATTCATATATGCAC
>JAOQMS010043906.1:0-11091 GCA_027563885.1 Erythroxylum longipes | reverse complement strand
AATTCAATCCAATTATACCCGGAATTATTCATGAATGCATGTACAATTATTTTCATGTGCAAGACCTTCACTAATCATGTGTATTTGTATGCCATATTATGCATGAGCATGAAAAATGCATTTCTAAGCTCTCATTTGTCACTCATATTTACTATTCTAACCTCCCATAGGTAACGGGATGTTACAATATTGCTTCAATCTGTACAATGATTTTTCAACCTTGCACACCATATTCTCTTTTACAACAACTTAAAAACCTTCAGGTTAAGTCATATAGATTTTCTCCTCTAATTTTCCATGTAAAAAACAGTTTTACATCTAATTGAACTATTTCTATATCAAATTATGCTACCAACGCCAACAAAATTCGAATGAAGGAATATTTTACAGCTGGAGAAAAAACTTCATTATAATCAATTCCCTCCGTCTGAGAATAGTCTTTGGCCACTAGCCTTGCTTTGTAAAGAACATTATTCTTGTCAAGAAATCCATCTTTCTTTGCATATATCCATTTGCATCTAGTTGCCTTCTTTCCCTTTGGGAGACTAGCTAGTTTCCACATCTAATTCTTATGAAGGGAATGTATTTTGTCATTTATGGTTATCCTCTACTTATCTTCTTCTGAACTTCGAACTGCTTCCTTATAAGATGTTGAATGTCATCAATTTCAATTGGAGATGCTAAGCCACCATATTAACATAACAAGCAGGTACTTGAATGTTCCTTTTTGGCTTTCTCAATGCAATTGGTAATTGTTATTGTGGAGATTTTTGGGTGGTTGGAACATCTTCTTCATTTGACTCTTCTTCTAACATAGGAGTTTTTGCATTTACTTCATCATTTGCTGGGGTAACAATTCTTCCTTCAAACTCCACCTTTTTTAGAGTACCATCTGTTTGCTCAGTATTTTCAATTGTCACCTTTCTTAACATGGTAGATTCATCAAAGGTAACATCCCTACTGAAGATTATTTTCTTTGACTCTAGGAACTAAAGATGATATCCTTTTATACTAGAGGTGATCCACATGAAAATTAATTTTTTTGCATGTGCATCTAACTTTGACTCCTTAATATGATATTATACAGTGGAACCAAACATATGTAAGGAATCATAATCCGTAGTGGGTTTTCCAAACTATTTTTTCAAAGGTGTTTTACCAACAATAGCAGTTGATGGAAGGCACTTGATGAGATGACATGCATATGTAACAAGCTCAGCCTAAAATTCTCTGCCCAACCTAGCATTGGGCAATATACACTGAACTTTCTAGCAATATCTAGTTTATACATTCTACCACCCCATTTTGTTATGGTATATCCCTAACTATGAAGTGTTTGACAATACCTTCATCTTTGCATACTTTTAGAAATGGATCACATCTGTACTCCCCACTGTTACCTATACAGAGATGCTTGATCCTTTTATCTGTTTGAGTTTCCCTCATCTTCTTCCATTTAAGGAAAACTCCTAACACTTCATCCTTAATCTTCATAGTATACACCCATACTCTCTAAGAAAATTCATCAACAAAGTTCATATAATAGTGTTTTCCTCCCAAAGATGCTATTTTGGAAGGTCCCCACACATCACAGTGATCATAATCCAAAATACCCCTCATATCATGGATTGTAGTGTGAATTTCACTATTATTTGTTTCCCTTTGACACAATACTCACAGAAGTCTAATTTTCAAGCCAGAACTCCTTTCAACGGTCCTTGATTTACTAATATCTTCAAGCATTTTTCGCTTGCATGTCCCAAGCGCACATGCCATAACTTGGTTGCTTCTAGCTCTTGATCATCATAGAACTTACTGTTCTTGTTCCAATAATTGCATTACCTTGGTAATAATACAAGTTATTGTTTCTTAGAATTCCTTTCATTACCACAAGTGCGCCAGAGATGACTTTCTTTACTCCATTTATTTCATTGACAATATAGCCCTTTAATTCTAGGACTCCCATAAAAATGAGATCCTTCATCAAACTAGGCACGTATCTGAAATTTGTCAGAGTCTTGGTTGTTCGGTCATGATTCTTCAAGCAAATTGAACCAATCCCATTTGTGGTGCAGGGATTGTAATTTACTATGTAGACAACTCCGCCTTCTAACTCTCTAAAATCAGAGAACCAATCCCGATTGGGACACATATGATGGCTACAACTTGAATCGAGCAACCATGGACTATAAAGGCTTATTGAGGATGTAACAACTAATGAAAGATTTGAATCTACATATTCACATTCAGAAACATCTGAATTTGCAACAACCTTTTCCTTATCAAGTTTGTTTTTATTCTTCAATTTTGGACAATCCTTTTTCCATTTCCCTTTTTTCCTGACAAAATGCACATTCATCTTTGCTCAATTTGAGCCTTGACTACGATCTCCCTTTCTTTCCTTTAGTCTGGCTCTACAAAGGGCCTCTAACTAACAAAAGTTTTGCTTCTCCTCTTATACGTTCTTCCTTTATCTTCCTTCTCAATTCATGACTGTACAAAGCTATTGTAACCTCACTGGGAGACACAGCAACCTTCTCATAAAGTATAGTAGTTTCAAGAAATTCAAACTCCTTAGGAAGGGTTCCTAGTAACATCAAAGCCAAATCTTCATCTTCAAATGTCATATCCAAATTCACTAATTCAGTACTAGTTGGTTAAAACTGGTGAAGTGATCATTTATAATGGTACCCGGAACATAAGAGAAATGAAACAGTCTCTTCTTTATATATAGCTTATTCTAACTATTTTTCTTCAAAAAAATTTCCTCCAAAGTGTTCCACAATTTAGATGCAGAAGTTTCTTTCAAGAAAGCATACTTTTTCTCTCTGGAAACACACGATCGAATTATACCACATGCCAAATGATTTATAGTCTTCCAATCTTTCTCGTCAACATCATCTGGTTTCTTTTCTTCAATAGCAATGACAAGACCTTGCTGAAAAAGAGTGCCTTGAACCTCACTTTGCCACATGCTGAAATGATCTATGCCAAAATCTCCATCGTAAATCTTGTATTTGTCACGACAGTCCTTGCTAGAATAGACGAGGTAGAAGTTGTTAGTGTGGTCGCATCTTTAATTTCTGCCATCTTTGGTACAATTTCTATTCATTTCAATGCAAAATGCCAATAGCCCAAGTAAAAATCTTTTCTGATGTGGAAGATCAGAACAGGCTGCAACCACAAAACATACTAAGAAAAAACCTTAGCTCTGATACCAATTATTGTGAAACTTGGGTTAATTTCCACTAATAATAACAAATTCAACTTGAACATTATTGCCTAGGTGAATAGAGTGTGAATGATTTTACTAAAAAATCAAACCAGATAAATTCCCAAGAAAGACTAGAGGGGTCACAAATAGTTCCACTTAAAATCCAACCTCCTAGACAAAATTTTTCTAGACATGTAATTTAATAGCACAATAATTCACTACGACTATACCCGACAATAGCTATTAAATAGACAAATAAAGAACACCAAAATTTAACGAGGTTCAACCAATTATGCCTACTTCCTCAAACAGTACTAAATTAATATTCCATTATTTTCAGAAAATAATACAGGTGAAATATTATAAAAACAAGAGAGGGAATTTTTCCTTAAGGAATGATAAACAATTTTGGGATGTTTTAACTAAGGAGGGGAGTCTCCTTTTATGGATTTAGGAACCTCCACCATCCCCACAAATTTTCGATGTGGGATTGTGGGATGAGCCACAATTTTTGACTACTCAACACTGTTGGTATTAAATTTACTACACATTGATATAGTTTCTAATGAGCAATGGTATTAATAGTTTCCTATTTAAAAGTGCATATCTTGCTTATTTGTAATGAATGATGATATTTTTAACATAAACTTGATATTAGATAAGTATACTATTATAGTTTACATTGACGTGGGGTATAGTTTGTACTAAAAAATGATTCTTCAATAGTAAAGTGTACGTGGTACTTTTTTTTGTTAGCATTTTTATACATTACACATGTATTACATGTATTGATTACTGGTATAATGAAATGAACATCCAATGGCATGGTTTTTACAAATGCAAGGTTTGGAATGCGTCATCTTCTATCTTATTCTTCTTTTGAAACTTTCTTTTACTCTTCCTAAGAAAGTTTTGAAAATTACATATAAAAATTCATTCCATAAAAGGCATCAAAATGGGACATTGCAAGTCGGTGGCAAGCAAATATAGGAAATATGAAACAATAACCTTTCAATAATCCTTGGGAAGAAACTAAAAAATTAGAGATTTTATTGTCTTCTGAGGTAAGTGCTAAATTTCTCAGCAGCTTGGTGGGCTACTAAAGTTTCACTAGTCCAACAATGTAACTTGTGTGCTAAAGCATGCTTGCCAGTTTTGATTTTTTTGAACAATCTTTGATTCCTTTCCATCCAAATATGTTATCTCAATCTGTCTCAGAGCAAAAAAGATTCCATGCATGCTAGATTCTAGCCCAAAATTGAAGTTGTATAGCTGCTTTTGAAGTAAAGATGATCAATGTTTTCAACCTCTAGATTGCATAGCTCACATATGATATCATTAGATCCAACAATCCTGTCTTTGGCTTTTAATTCTTCTAGCTGTTGGCCAAGTGATGAAGGATGCTTTAGGCTTCAAAGATCCTCTCAAAATAATGTTGAACCAAGGAATGAGTGGAATGGAAAGCCTAAGACCTTTAAGGCACAAAGAGTTAGAGAAACCTCCCTTCTTGTTGATGGACCATATAAGTTCATCTAGTAATGAGGGATTAGCCAAGTAGTTGGGAAAATATCTTAGGAGCCTTTCCAAGATTTGTGATCTACGACACTCCCGTCTCAATCATGAGTTGAAATTCTAGTAGTAAGTGTTGAAAAATCATCTCTTAGGCAAAAAGGGCTTAGAAAAGTTTAATTATCAAACCAAAATCATGTATCCTCACCATTCTTCACCTGTTTGATGAAAGGATCCACAATTTGTTTTCTTAAAATTTGAGTGAAGGGCCAAGAGATAAATAAAACATGTTATTCCAATTACAAGTTGCAAAAATAAAGTCGTAATTTCTACTTTCAAGTATAAAATGATATGAATATCTTTGGTGAAGATGAAAAGGAGAAAAAAAATAATGTTAACAAAATAATGGAAGGAACAACTATACTGAAGAAAGGTGGTCATTTTCACCTTCAAGTTTGAACAACTACATCATCTCTGTGAATATTAAGACAAAGAAGATGGAAGAAATAACTTTATTTTTAACTTAATTTGCATATTTACTCTTACTAATTAGAATAATATTTATTATATTTTATCCTATTTGACACACGGATAGTCACCTATAATATAGATTATTTTTCAAAATTATTGATAATTTTTAAAATTAAGAATATTTAAATAAAAGTCTAAATCACAAATGTGTAGGTTGTATTTAAGCCTAATTTTTAAAAATTATATTATTTTCTTGGTAACTAGCGTAAAAATTTCTTTATCTCTTTGCTACGTGTGTAACTAATCAGTTTGACGCTAATTTTGGGGGCTTTTTACAACAGAAAGAACCATCATAGTCAGGAAGACCGCTAATACTCACCTGCCCACCAACAATGTAGAATATCTAGACCCACTAGACATTTTGAATCGCTGCCTATCAGCGGACTGACCATAAAGTTTTTTTTTTGTTTTTTTAACAGAGAACCCATATTATCTTTTAAATGCGCATTAGCCTAAGGAGCCATAGAGTATTATATGATAATATATAAAACACCGAAACCGAATCAGGAAGAGAAGCTACAGATTTGAAGATTGCCTTCCATGATACAAATAGGCTACTTCAAAATCTTAAATAAAGAAAAACAAAAGGAAGTAACAACTATTTACTCTGAACAAGAAAGAACAACATTGAAGAGGAGAATGCAAATCGCTCCGAGTCCCCACGCTAGTACTAGTTCCCATGTACCAAAAAGTAAAGCATCGATTGTTAATAAATAAACATACTCATAGTCACCAAATCATTTAGCCATTAGGGGGAAAAATCGTTCGTGAAAAGAGGACTGGTAAGAGATCATGAAGAAGAGAAAAACAAGCAAGAACGCGACACCCCATGGAGATCCTCCTGCTCTGAGTAGCGAATCTTTTTCTGGGAAAGGGACAAAGAACGCTAAACCACTTGAGAGGAAGTGTACAGCTAGTAGTAGAAATAGAGGACAGAGCACAAGGAGCAGCTTCACTTGGTTCACTAAGTCCTCGAACATGGATTCGTAATTGATGTACCATGAAAAGCCAAGCACGAGAAGCAGTATCACTATGAAGAACCAGAGGTGAATAGGCATGGAGAAGTAGTACAAGTAGTCGAAGATCGAACCTTTGTAGGATCTAGCCATGGTTAGCTAGAGGCTTGAAGTTTTGGTGAAATGAGCAACTTACTACGTTCTGTATTTAAGAGTAAGGACTATAGATCGGAAGTTTAGAGATGGGAACTTTGAAAGATGTTTTCTAGAATGAACTGGTTAGTGAAGATGGAAATATTATAGTGGGAGGATACATACACTGTACATTGGGGTAAGGCGTGTGAGACTACGCACTCACATGTGATCTTTCTTTAAGTTGTCTACTAAAGCATGTCAAGTAATTAAAGGGAGTTACTCAAAATTTTTGAAGCAATTAAGGGCATCACTTGGTGTTAAAGGTGGCAAAAGCTCGGGTAAGGTTGCACCTGAAAGGAAGATTATAGGCGTTCGCTGTGAACTAAAGAAACATGTAGAAAAGTAAAGATCTGTGTGGAACATAGAGGACAATGTTATGTTACTTTCAAATTTACTCGACAAGACTCTAAATTGCATGCCCATTTCATTACTTAAACCACATATTATCGCACGCTATTACTTTTGTCTTTTTATAGAAATTTAACAATATTGAGTTAGCTTAATGGTTACTAGTATCTAATGAAAAATAATTTTGATAAATTTTGATCTCCAGTGTTCTTCCATGAACATAAATTATTTGAGTTTGCTATGATATGCTTACATAAACACGTTGCTAATAATTGGCATAACCGCAAAATCATAGTTGTAAGAGGGCTACTTAATGTCTAGTAAAAAAAAGTTCAATGAATTCCTAAAAAGAAATCTCATTTCAAGAATAGCTTGGCGATTGTGTCCCAAAATGAATGATAAAGAAGTTTGGTAATCTCTGACCATTAACTAATATTTGGTGAGAAATTTTAATCAAATAAACCAGTTCTCTTGACATTTGTGAGGCTTTGGTTGGACTACCGTGGACAGTTTTCACGGTTGAGATTCGAGGTTTTAAGGCATCGATCAATTGGAATTTGCCACGCATTGCCGAACATGGACAAGAACATGGAAAGATGAGAAGAATGGTGAAGAAAAAGCTAGAGTTTGACGAAGGCAAAATAACAGTAAAGGCTTCATACTGTTGTCTTGTTTTTTTTTTAAGGGACCATACTGTTGCCTTTTTTGTTTTCAAAGTAAAGGAATCATATTTTTGGCTTTCACTTTATACTTCTTTCCTTTCAACTCATATAACCCAAGCAGCAAACGAATTCAAGGCATCTATATCTATACTATACATTAAAACGTTTCTTCGTAATTTTTCCACGTAAGGTTTGCTATAAACAATAACAGATATATCAACCAATTAAATAAAATCACATGCATAGCATTAAATATGTTTTTAATTTTTACTAGTAACTCAAGTGGTTACAAGATATAACGTTTTTATATCACATTAATTTGAATATTTGTTAATTAAGATTTTCACTAATATCACATTAATTGATTTGATATACATCTATTTAATATCTTTTCTCTCATCTTCCACACCTTAATCATTGGTATGAAGTTTATATTTTTCTGGAAGGCTTTAGTTTCTTTGGCTAACATTAATAAGATGGATGATTATTGGACATAGGTATGTTGAAGTAGAACTTGAGATCATGTTAGAGGAGAGAGGTAAGGGACATGATCCTCTTGGCCACAGGGTAGGGACAGAGTAAAAGGGCCAGAGGATCTGAGGGGGAGAGGTAATGATAGGGTTGGCCACAGGGTAGGGACAGAGTAAAGGGGCAGAGGATCTGAGGGGGAGAGGTAATGACATTTGCATCTCAATCATCCATTTATGTGGCCACAGGGTAGGGATAGAGTAAAGGGGCCAGAGGATCTGAGGGGGAGAGGTAATGACATGGAGTTTTCTTTATTGATCTACGTAAAATCACACAATTACATGAAAGTTAAACAACGTACGTCTTCTTTTGCAAAAAAAAAAAAACAAATCAATTGCTTGTAAAAAATGTAAATCAAAAAATGAAGATTGAAGAAAACAAACTAACGGTAGAAAATTTGGCTAACTATTATCGTCGAGATTGCCAATAGTTTGTACCACTTCATCTATATAAAAAAAATTATTATATAAATTGCACTTAATTATGCAATAATTTTATTAAATGAATGAATGATAATTAACGAATAAATACACCTTAATCACCAAGTATTTGATTTGAAAAATTAACTAGATGAATGATCTCAATACATGTTACAATATATAGGGATAACAATAGGTCGAGTCAGGTCGGGCAGCTAAAAGCTCAACTCGACCTAAATTTTTTAAAAATTTTAAATTAAAAAATGAAAACGATGTCATTTTTCGTAAAGGATGTCATTTTTCTTATAGCTGTCGAGCTTTAGGTCGAGTTGGGCTTGGGCAGCTCAATTTTGAGGCCCAACTAGAGGCTCAGTCAAACTAGGTATGTCCCATTAAAGTGATAGTTGCCTTCCATTATTTAAGAATAAAACTAGAGTTCTATTTATTTTAAAGCTTGTTGAGTAAACTCAAGGTTTCTTTAACCAAAATATGTTTTTTCTTAAATTAATGAGTCTTATTTAACTAAATTTGTATCATTTGGATGAGCAAACCCATGATTATAGGAATCTAAAGGCAAGGTTACAAATAATAAATAGGATAAGTTTGGTGATAACAAACTGATAGACTATTATTTGATGCGTTAATTTGGGTCAATTGTGTAGTCCTTTGGGGTAGATATTTGCTAGATTACTATTTTTTATATTACATTTGGATATTAGGAGTTGTTTTGGAGAAAAGAAGTAAAAGTGGCTGAAAAAGAAGAGACACCAACAGTAGCCTCCTTTCACTGAAAGACAATGCAGCACCTCCACATTGACGCACAACACAACAAAGCCTCCATTTGACTAAAGGAAGAGACGTAGCCTCCAGACCAAAAATCACACCAACCTCCGCACAAAAATTACGTCAACCCTCCACTCCACCGAAAGCAAAAGAAAAATAACCTAACCTCCACTCCGCTCTTATTTACGCATCCATCCAGCAGAAGATTACGCATCCATCCAGCAGAAATTCACATCTCCAACCAGCTCCACTTAATTCACAAAATCAACGCCCAGCAGCCTCCACGCATCAGCCTCCAAGCCTCCATCCACATAGCAGCTCTCCACTCATTCACGCAAGCACCATTCACTCATGCAAAAATGTTGCCTCCAATTAAGCCTCCATTCACGCATCTTCAAGCCTCCACTCATGCAGCTGTCACTCACGTATACACCACGCCCGTATGTTGGGAGACCTAAGAAACTTAGGAGGTGAAAATAGAAGTTTGAATTTGGACTTAAGAAACTCTAAGAAGAACTTGAGTAAGGAATTACTAAGTGATATCTAGAGTGGATAGATTAATTCACCTTTGGGAGAAGGGGATTAATTACCCTTAAAATTCACTTACAAGGTGAGGATTTTTCATTTGTGGATGATAGCTATTTCAATATTAAGGTTGGCAAAAATATCATTCCCTAAGAGAAAGTCATTCCCCATTGACGTTAATACCTTTAATTAGTTAGTTGTTGCATTCTTTTATTAATTAGTTATCACAGAGATTTTTCATATTCATAGTTATTTTGGTTGGATTGATTTGGGTAGGCTTAGAAATTTATTTGAGTTTTTGTTAATTCGTTACATTGCTTTTTAAACTTTCAAAATTTCACCTAACCCGATTCCAAACGCCGTTAACTAACGTAGATTTAAATTTTCTCATGATCCCTGTGGACACGACTCAGTTCTCACCGATTTATTACTCACTTAGACAACTGTGCACTTGCGTTTCACGAACATTTGGTAAAGAGTTATCATATAAAAAATCTAAGAGTCATACGAAATGTGATTAATAAAATTGTTATCAACCTAATTTAAATTTAGTTTGTTTGTTGAGCAAACTCAAGATCAACTAAATTTAAATGGGATCTTAGCCTACTGGAGAGATGGTAATAACCAAATAAGTGATTAAAGATCCTATCTTATTTAGTTGTCAAAGTTATAAACAAAAACTATATGTTTATTATGTGATTTTTCTATAAACCCTATTGAGGATTTAATAACAAAGCTTTAAAGATGTATTAATATCATATAGATAAAAAATAGTGCAATGATATTTTGAGTTAATTTATGTCTCAAGAACTTTAATGACAACATCTAAGAGGTATGTTAATACTATGATAACAAGATGCAAAAGGTTGCATAAAGTAGTTCTAAAAGGTATAATACTTGGATGGAATTTTTCTACTCAATTTAGCCTATTAAAAGTATAATCATAGACTACATTTAAAGGCATTGGCTATAGATTTGATAATACTTGACATTATAAGAAGATCATTATATGATTTATCTTGTTAATACATGATATGATAGAGATTATATATATAACACTCTAATTCATACTTTTAATTATTTGATACTAAATTTAGATTCAACATTATTACAATTGTTTAAGGCATGATAATAAATAGATTGATGAGTAAAAGTTGTTTATTTGATTTTACATAAATAGTTTGCACATGTTGGATCAAGGGGGACTTGCACTTAATATAAGAGTCAATGTATACAAAGTTAGATAGCAGAGGCTATCCTTTTACTCCATGTTGGTTAATTCAACATAATGAGAATCATAAAGTTATATGCAAGGATATATGCATCCTTTAGATTAGAAATCATATAGAACTTGTGAAACTTGTTAGGTTAAAGGATAATAAAATCAACCTATAAAACAACGAATACTTATATTTCATTAT
>JAOQMS010043905.1:0-11091 GCA_027563885.1 Erythroxylum longipes | reverse complement strand
AAGCATATACCCCCAAAATTCTTTGCATACACCCAAGAGCTCATGAAGAAAAATGATATTGATGTTCAATATGTCATATCCAGCCACAATTCAGTTGATCTCTTCACAAAGGCACTTCCAACTGCAACTTTCAGAAAACATAGTCATCATATAGGAATGCGGCATCTACATAGTATTTGAAGAATTACCGATGTCATCATCAGGGGAGTAAATTATACACTGCACTCTTTTTTCTTTCGCTAAATTTTTTTTCCCACTAGGTTTTTATTTAGCAAAGTTTTTAATGAGGCAGTATCATTTGTATAATTTATATTGTCTTGTCATTCAAGGGGGATTGTTAGAAAATGAGTGAATGACACTCTACCTACCAAGGTGGACTTTTAATAAAGGTTATCGGCAAAAAATTTGCCTATAAAAGGCAAATGAAGTTAAAGCAATATACTACAACAAAAATAGTTTCTTCTTTCTCCTTTTTTCTCTTCTCTTTCTCACATTCATTTTCTTTCATTTTAAACATCAGATCTATTCCTTAAGAAAACATAAGATAATACCACTATCCATCTTTTTAGTTTAATTACTAAATCTCTAGTAGAAAAGTCATACAAACGAATATATATATTTCAGTCATTGCCATAATTAATTAATACCTTTGCTAAAATCTTTGCTCGAAATTCACAATTTCATCACATCTTGTACTATATTGCTTCAACTTCATCTGCCTTTTATAGGCAATTTTTTCCGACAACCTTTATCAAAAGTCCATCTTAGTAGGTGAAGTATCATTCACTCATTTTCTAACAGATCTTAATTATAGTATATTTGTTTAGCATGTAATAGTTTGAATAATATTGAATTTACTTATAAAACTTAGTTATTTTATAAGAATTTTAACTAATTATCACTTAATATGATAACTAATACATCAAATTATGAATTATTAAATATTTCCTCATAAAAATGGATCATTTATATATGAAATCCTACCCTTGTAACCCGAATCATTAAATGACCAAATATTTAAAGATATCATTGCTTTAAGGAGATTTTAGCTCTCATTCTAAACCCACAACTCTTTGTCCTAGGTCACTGATCCCATTTGACCTTAGATCTAGATAACTCATCTTTCACGTAAGTTTTTATGATCTTGTAAGACAATTAATTATTGTGCCTTATCTGAGCAAGAGCCTGAGTTAATCAACCATCTTTTCTTTCAATGTAACTTCTCTTAGGATTTATGAAAAGACATATATAAGCTTCATAATCTCTCTCCTCGACCAGGTGATTAGCCTAGGGTAATTAGTTGCATACATAAAAGATGAAGTATATGAAAATGAAACAACCTTATCTTCAAAGTTGCGTTTGGAAATCTAGTACATGCTATATAGGTTAAGAAACCAAATAATTTTCCAAAATAAGGTTTCATAAAATTGACATATGCTTCTTGAACTAAAGAAATTCATAAGGGAACAACTATTTATGCATAATGTTCAAACTAGTTATAGCATGTCATTAGTTACAAATTTGGGAATTTATACGCATTAATCAACTAAGGAAAGTTAGGCATTAGAAGAACTTCCTCCTGACATAAAAATCCAAATATTATTTTTTTACAATAAATTATTTAATTGTAGATCTTCTCCTCCTTTGTTTTGAAAATGGAATATTCCTCAATTTGCTAGCTTTAATTTTTGTATCTTGTTCTACCATACTTGGGTTAGCTTTGCATTTTGATTCCAGTTCTTCCGGTAGCTCCACTTAAAGCCTTTTCTCCTAGTAACTCCATTAGCAATCTTATTTTATGTTTAATTAATTTTATTTTCTCAAAGAAACATTTAAATAGATACTTTTGGTATTAGATAATACACAAGAGAGTTTACAAACAAGTAGTACAAATGTTTTAGAAAACTATTTGCAAGTTGACCTCATCATCAAAATAGTGACTAGTTCTTAATCCGTTTACTTTTAAAAGGTATTTTACCTATTTTGACAAAAATTATTAATTCAATAAGTAAAGGTTTACTAATTGAAAAAACTTATGAAGGTGCCGGAAATAATGTACATTATATTTAAAATTTAAAATTTTACTCAATTTTATAATACTAATTAGAATTATAAATTATACAAATCATATGCACAAAATTTTAATTTGTTGTAAATATAGCCTGCTATTTATTTTCTCAATAATGTTGTTGACAAGAAGCACAACATATAAATGACAATAAGTTAAACAAGACTAAGGACCAAGCTCAAAATAAAGTCATAGGCTTAAGCTTGAAATGAAGGGTTTTAAAAGTTAGCCTAAGACCTAGCCTGATAGGGCTTTAACCTAGGTCAAAAGACCTAAAGGTTGATCGAGATTTAAGTTAGTTAAAAATATAAAAAATAAGGTTTGGGCCTTTTAGCCTGAGTACAACACAAAAAAATAATATGGTTCTTATACTTTAGCTTCGGCAAGAAATGCCTTTGTCCATATTATTTCCAACAAATTTATTAATTCCTAAAAAATTTATATTTTTATAAAAATTTAAAACAATGTTGGGAAAATAAATCCTGGTTCATTCCAATGTTATGTGAAACCTGAAAAGAAGAAAAGAGTCAATGCCCAACTAAACTTTGAGTCATAGAAATGTGGACTAGGAAGAAGCTACCATAGAGGTGATTCCACCACTATGGCAAGCACCATACACATGATTGAAATTTAATTTCAAACATAAGATCTGATAATATGATGGTTGTGATGTGATGTATCCAAAACAAGATAAAACTAAAGATCATTAGTCAAGTGTACCTATCATTCTTATAATATAGTCTATTGAATAAGAGTGTCGACCCTATGAGGATGTTATGCACTATTACTAACCATTTTTCTATTATCTAATCTAAAAAAATATGTAATTGAATTTAAATAAAGATTAAAAACAAAAGTTACTAATCTAACATAACAAACCAAAGCAGTAAACAAGAATTAACCAATTAATTGACAACTAAAATCTAGATGAAGAATCTCTTTAGAAACTTTTTATTCCTAAATTTATTTTGACTTAATGATTAACCTTACTTCGTCGGACCAATAAGAATTGCAAAGTTATAAGTATATTATTTCTTATGAAATGTAACCCCTAACTTTAAATTGCTTGATTATAATATATTTCTACTCAAAAGCCCTAATAATATATTAACTTGTTCTTTGAATTCCTATGATAGATTTGACTATAACCTAAAAGATTTATATGATTTTATCTTTAGGATTCTATACAACTCTTATTATTAATCCCATGATGTATTCATACATATGATAGTTGAATCCCAATAGGTGAAATATGAAATTGAATCAAAATGAAGGATATTTTAATTCAAATATATGAAGTAATCATGAATAATTTATAAGTAAACTTCGGACTTTCATCAAAGTAAAGAATGAACATTAAAAAAATTATTATGAGTTTCATCCCATATAGAGTTATCCCTATTTGATTCATACTAAGGTTAAGAAATATGACAACAATCAAGAAAGAAAATAAGATGGAAGAAGTCATTCTTAGGAATTCTTGAATTCTTAAAGTTCTTTAATTTTATCTTTATTAAATCCCCCTCATTATCTCTAAAGTTGCTCATTTCTTATCCCACTATGCTTTAGTTTAACTCCTTATAGTTGCTCCCTCGTCTCTTTCCCCTCTCTATTGTCTTCAAAATAAAACCTTAGAAATTTTGTAAAAATTACCATCAAAACGAGATCAAGACATATACATTTTATACTCATGTTAGACTAGTTACTTGAAAATTAAACCTTAAATCATACATCTAAGATTTTATCTTCAAACAACAAATCTAAAAACATAAAAGGGGTCTATGTTTAGGTCATATTTTTTCATATGACAAATTATCAAAGAAATAGAATGAACTAGTAGTCTAAGGGGTAAAACATGAGTCTATGTTTGACTTGTTTTGTTGAGTCCTTCCTCTAAAATCATGCCAAATCACTTTAACTAGACTCAAATCTACTTAGATTCATTCTTTATTTATTGAGAGACCAAAATATAACTTGAAAATATAATATAAGCCACATTGATTATCAAATGTCACAAAATATCAAAGATCAAGTGAAATGATCTCAAAATCATGCTAAGAACATAGTCTAATTAGCACCTATCAATTATTCAAATAGAACCAATTAAGAAAGAATAAAATTGAAAAGTTGTTAATCTTTTATGGTTAGAAAAAGTAATAGAAAAGGAATAGTCTAATTAGAAGGATTATTTGAGTAAGAAAAACATAAAAGAAATCATTAAAGGAGCAAATTAACTATGGCTAAGCTGTAAAGTGTATTCAACTCTTCAACATGGATAGTAAGCACTATATTCACATGTCACTTCTTTTGATCTTCTATCTCATATAAAGCTTCAACCAATTCTCTTAAAAAATTTAGATATAAAAAAACAGAAATGAAAAAGCTTTTAAGTGATAGATTGATAAAAAGCATTTCCTATATTTATATGCCTAATATGGCACAATAGGCAATAATAAAAAATTAATGAAGTATGAAAGCAATAATTGATTATTTTCATCATCACTTACAATTCCCATTAATCTTCTTTGGAGTTAAAATTGTCAATTTTCTACCACTTTGTCTACATTCAAAAAGAAATAATTACAAGAATCATACCTAATTGTGTAACAATTTTATTAAAATGAATACATGATTAGTAATAAAGATAATCTTTCATTATCGAAAACTTCTTCAAATATACTTCCAAAAAGATGCATAACTTATTTATACCCATATCCTTTATGCCTATCACAATAATAAAAAGAATAATATAAGATTATACAATAGATAATTATTAAAGCTATAAGGTAAGGTACTAACATACCATAGAGTATAAATTTTATCTTGAATATTGTCATTCCATAACCAGCTTCTGCTATACATCAAGACCTTCAAAACTGTTGACAAAAACAAATTGTGATAAGGACTTACTATCTAACTACTAATACTAAAAGCAAGCTTATAAGCAATTATATACATTAGGATAGCTAACAAATTTCGTGTAATTACATTCATAATTAGGTATTGACCTCCATTCAATTTCCACCATAATAATATATCAAAATTCTCATCATTTATTTGGCAAACATTAACTTCTAAGTAATTATCCAACTATGTTTAATTATATGAAATCCTAGCCCATTTTCCCTTGTGAATTCTTTGAAATCAAGATTCAAACTGATAACTTTCTTGCTTAATAAAGATGTATCAATAGAAATTAAACATGAAATTTAACTAATATGAATGAGCTCTTTATTTATTCTTAATTGGTAATCAAAAAGCAAATCATACTATATAATTTTTAATAATATGAACTTATGTTGAAACTCGATCAAAGTATAACTTCCAAAATAGTATTCAACTATAACAAATTTGCACCTTGAATTTAAATTAAGATAAACTATTATAATATTTCCAATCACATTCTAATAACTATAAAAAAAATTTCACCATCCTATTTTTCATTATTAGAATCACCTCATTAAAAGAAATGACACTCAAATAATGACAATTTGATCTCACATATGTTAGAAAAATAAATGTGATGAATTAGATGCTTTTTGCCAAAAAATAACTCAGTGACGATGTTAAACATCTTCAATTTCTAACAAATTTCTTTTTCTAGCTCTCATTGCAAATCTATCAACAAACAAGCATACTGGAAATCACATTATATCTATGTGTAAACACATCCATATGCTTAATGATGACATTAAGGAATTTGAATGTAGAAGTCTACTTTGTTGGAGAATCTAACATAACATCTAGTGTAAGGCATTTATAATTGTCTTACTATTTTCTGAAATTTCTTAACCTATTTAAGTGTTGCACTCCAATATACTTTACCATCTTGAATTGCTACTCTCTGTTATTTGATTATCTCCATCTCATCCTTCACAATTAAATTCATCATATGTGCTTAACAACACATATGGAAGATCCTTCCATCAATCAAAAAGCTCTAAACTTGCAATTAGCATCATTTGTGTTACAATTATCCAAAGTTATTATAGATAAGCTCATATCAATGTTCTAATCCATTAAACAACCAAGCAACACACTCATTAGCCTATCACTTATATGAGGCATTGGAATATAAACGAAAGTACCGTTAAAAGAAAACTAAAAGATCAAATATAAGAAAATGAATATAATAATTTATCAAAATATATTTCTTAAACATTATCAACACATGACGAGATATAACATATAGTTTTTATTATTAATTATTATTAATATAATATGATATCACAATTTTTAATTTATAGATTTCTACATATCAAGTTTGATTGCTACTAGCTCACATTAATCAACAACATCTTAAATGTTGTACTCTTTTATCCTCCATAAATTTTAAAGATACTCTTCTCACTTGTGTTTTACGCAGAGGTCTTAAAAGTTAGTTAGAGTAATATAACAAATATCTTTGAAATCAGTATGATACATAATTGAATGTGAATATTCATACATACTAATTATCCTAATAAATAAATGCTTATATTAGGCATCAGAAAAAGTTGACCTCTGTATACCATTCTTCTTCAGTTACATGTTTCTACATGCCTTTTAAAATGCTGGATTCCACCTTTTGAACTTGCAGTAAGTAACTTCTGACAATAATTACATTTTTCCTTAACAATTCCCTCGCATTTTTTGTTTTTCTTTTAAAATGATGTCAAATATCACTTCCCAATTTTGAAGAGCTATCATTTTCTTTGGCCTTATTATTTCTTCACTTATTACAAGATCATCATTTATTTGGGAAAAGTTACCTCCTACATATAGTTCATTTGAACTTTCCATTGTAATTGATTTTGTTAAAGGTCAGTTTCATCTATATAAAATTGCACAACCTATAAAGCGCAAGTAAAAAAGCCATGTAAGACAAAAGGAAATGAAGCAGTTATATACGCATATGTGAATGACAGTTATATGCAAGTTAGTTTGTCTATAGCTTGTTTACCAGGAAGTAAGCTATAGACAGTTCACAGAGACTGCTTCTATATACATGGTGATAAATTTCAAAAGCTTATGATTTATTAAATGTTCCGAAGAAAGCTCCTGTTTGCAATTTGATGAAGGTTGTAAGATATATTAAAGGAGAAAGCTCAAAAGAACACACTCTAGGGAGCTGTTAGTATTAGATTAATAAGAATACAACTCGACCAAACATTTAATTGACCTGAATCAATATATGGAAGTTGTTTTAGGCCACTGTAATAGTTCTTAGGACTACAACTCATCCATGGACTTGAATGATCAGCACATGGAGCTTGCTTTGGGACATAAAAATATTAACTCTTCCATGATTAGAATTCTGGAAGACTCGAGGGTCATGTTCTTCCTAAAGGCAAAATAATAATTTTTCACTTTTCCCTATTTCAACTATCTCTTTTTTACAGCCTCCTTATTGAAATAGACGGAAAGGTGATGGTGGCTCCAAGTCTTGACATCTTACAGGAGGGTGCAAAATCTTAGGAAGCTGTGATCATAGGTTTCTTCATGGATAAACGCCCACCTTTTCCTGTATTAAGCATGGGTTCAAAGAAACTAGAAAGGAAGAGGCATTCAAGAGGTAATGTTAACTGAAAAAGATAACATTATTATTACGTTTAGTGCAAAAGTAGAGGCTCTAAAAGTAATAGAGGAAGGACCATGGCACATTTCACAACTTCCTTTATTCCTTCAGAACTAGCAAACTAGTATGGAATTAGAAAAAATTAGAGTTAAGAACATTCCATTATGGGGGAACATCCACAATATTCCACTGGAATATTGGACCACCAAAGGTCTAAGCTTGTTAGCTAGCTACTTGGGGAAACCTATATATATGGATGAGAATACAGCATTGAGGAAAAGGGTTGGCTATGCTAGATTGTGTGTGAGTATGGATATTTCGAAGGAGATGAAAATTTATATCCCCATTTTAAGGTTGGCTTATGGCAATTCCCTTAAGGAGGATAAAGTCATGGTAACCTACCGTTGGAAACCTTACCTGCAAATTCAAGGCAAAACACGGAAAACAATAGGGAAAGTTTTTGTTAGGGGAGATTATGGAGAGTTAATAGGGATTGAGGAGAATAAACATGATGGGAAACCTGATATTGATGGACTTGAGTTGTAGAAAAGGATACTAGAGGATTAGGGTCAGGTTAATCAAGTAGACAGAAATCAGACCTATGAGACTAATGGGGATCTAACTGAACACATTGCAATGGATCAACAGTTAATACCAAAGGTATCAATGAATAAGCCAGGTCTACACAGTTCAGATGGAATGGAAGAACATGTTATTAGTAGTACAAATAATGGAGAACTCCAGAAGGGCTATCCCCTTGGAGTTCAACAGTAGGTAGTCACCAATTTGCCATAACAGTTAGAATCTATGATTTAGGTGGAAAATAAGGAAGGAATATTTAAACAAGTACAAACTAGAAAGAGCATTCGGAGTAGTAGGAAAGGCTCAAAAGGTAAAACCAACATTACATGACCTTTCTAGTATGGAATGTTAGAGGAATAAACAACCTTTTAATGCTCAATGCCTTGAAGGAGTTTGTACAAAATGAGAAGCCTAAATTTTTTTGTCTTTTAGAAACTAAAATCAAACTCAGAAATTTGAATAAATTAGGTTGTTTTGGAAGCCAATGGTAGATAAAGTCTAATCACCAATTCCATGGTTATGGGAGAATCATCCTATTCTATGATGAGGATCTTATAGAGGTGGAAGTTTTGGAAGCAAGTGAGCAATTCATGCATAACAAAATGATATTCAAAATTGAGCACATTTTAGTGATGGCTACCTTTGTCTATGGGCATAATACTGCATTTCAAAGAAGGGACCTATGGAATGCATTGAGAAGACTAAAGAGAATGACTAATGGCCCATGGATCAACCCCACTATTTATCAATCTGAAGATGAAGGGAATTGTAACCTACTCAACTACAATACAGATTTGCTTGAATGCACAAAAGATGTGGAAATGTCTTATTTAAAATACAAGGGTCACGGATTTACTTGGAGCAACAAGCAGAGTTCTAATTGGCTAATCTGAAAGAAGCTGGATAGGGCCTTAGTAAATGTGGAGAGGTTAACAACTTTTCCGAAAAGTAAAGTTGTGTTTTCTGATCTAGGGTTTTCAAACCACACCTCTATGAAGGTGGACAACCTCTTCAAAAAGGCATTTTTAAAACACCCTCTCAAGTTTAACAGCTTTCTGACCACTGTGGAAGGATTCCATAAAGCTATTATCAAGGTTTTGGAGGTAGAAGTCACAGGTACTAAACAATTTATATGCATGCAAAAACTTAAAGCGATAAATCAAGAACTGAAGAGATTAAGTGGAAGTAGGGGTGGGAGCACAGACTAGGGGATAGAAGTCGCTAGATCTCGACTCTCACTCATACAAAAATCACTAGCTGACAACCCCACTGATGAGTTTATTACGAAGGAGGAGAAGGAGGATTTGAAACTCTACATGCAAGCAGTAGACAACCACCACTCATTATTAAGACAGCGATCTAGAGTCAATTGGATCAACGATGGAGACAGATGCACAGGATATTTCTTTAATACTATTAAGGCAAGGAGAAATGTGAATAGGATAACTTTGATTAAAACAGAATCAGGGTAGATCTTATATAAGCAAACTGAAATCGCTCAGGATGCCTTGTCACACTTCTAAAAGATCCTAGGAACTGAAGGAAATGCTAGCACAATCAGTGTATAACTCAGGACATTCATTTCAGTAAAAAATCCTAAAGATCAAGCGAATCTCTTAACCAGATAGGTCACTGATTAGGAGATAGAAGTAGTGGTGTTTAAAATGAAGGGTCCGAAAACCCTAGGACCTGATGGCCTAAATGGATTCTTCTATAAAAAAACTTCAAATTTAACAAGGAAGATTATGAAAGAAGCAGTGCACGAATTCTTCAAAAAATGTAGTACTCCTAAAAGAGATCAATTTGAAGTTTTTGATTCCTAAAACACATAACTATGCTATATGGAATGACTTCAGGCCTATCTCATGCACTAATTTCTATCACAAGATTATAGCTAAATCCTGGCAGATAGATTGAAATCAGTGCTACACTATATCATCAGTGAAAACCAAGGAGCTTTCTTAAGTAAGCAGAATATTGGAGATAATATTATAATATTACAGGAACTACTGAAAGGATACACTAGAATAAAATCCCCTAAGAACTGCACATTAAAAGTGGATCTCCAGAAAGCCTTTGATAGTGTCAGTTGGGCTTTTTTATTGTAGACTATGGGTTTTATGGGATTCCCCCAAACATTCATTCATTGGATTAAAGAATGTATCTCTTTGGTATCCTTTGGGATTATGATCAACGAGTGTCCCACTAAGATTTTTAAATGTAAAAGGGGACTTAGGCAAGGGGATCCTCTTTCCCCTTACCTATTTCTAATTTACATGTAAGTCTTTACCCTTATGCTGAGATACAAGATCTCATCAAATCCAGATTTCAAGTTCTATACCAAATGTAAATTGCTTGTACTAACCAGTTTATGTTTTGCAGATGATCTAATCCTTTTTAGTAAGGCTGATATCCCTTCAGTTACAGTTCTAATGAATACCTTACAAAGATTCAAGGAGATATCAAGAACAAGCATCAATCTTCAAAAAGGTACTTTTTATCCTATCAAAGAGTGTTTCACATCTTGCTAGTGATATTTCTATTGTAACTGGAATGTGTAATCATGATCCTCCTATCACTTATTTGGGCATCCCTATCTCCTAGAGACGACTATGATTTAGAGAATGTCTACCCCTTATAAAAAAGATACAAAAGAGGTTAGGTTCATGGACAAATAAATTGCTATCTTATGGTGGCAAACTTCAACTACTGAAATATGTTATTATGTCTGTGAATACTTATTGATGTTCTCACATTTTCCTCTCCAAGGGGCTCGTCAAAACGGTGGAAAAAATGATGAAACATTTTGATAGACCCTTAATTAAGAAAGTTTATAAAAGGAAGAAGGGGCACGTGGGGTTGAAGGTATATTCTAGAAGGCAGA
>JAOQMS010043904.1:0-11092 GCA_027563885.1 Erythroxylum longipes | reverse complement strand
ATAGATGTAGAGACCTAGGGAAGGCTATTGAGTGAACCCTTCCCGAAAGGTCTTATTATGGCTAATTGTGCATCTTCACCGCGGCGAAGTCAAGCTTCTCACCACGGCGTAATTATGCCGAGAGATGTTTGGGTCTAATATGGGAACTTCACCACGGCGAAGTCAAGAGTTCGCTACGGAGAAATTTTCTAGAAGGGTTTTCACAGAAGGGCTCGTCTGCTCACCGCGGGAACTTCCAGGCTAGGACCCAACATTTAGGATTTCATGACTCAAGAGTTGGACTCCGGAAACGTGGCCTACATGTTATGGTATCAAAGTATGAAGATGAATCAATAATGTTTAAGGTGTTTTTATTGGATTAAGCTCACGATTTATGATATTCTGGATAGTTGGGCTCCGGAATCGGGGTCTAACATCTTGGGTCCTAACCCTTAGTATGGGAAAACGGGATATTACATACGAGATGTCGAAGGTATCATTTATTATATGGCTTTCTATAGTTAATAAACTGGACCTAAGTTGCTTCCTTTGTAGACAATCCCTTAAATCTTTAAACTATTTATTTTTTAATTTCCCTACTCAGACTGTATCTAGTTAAGCATTCAGTAGCTTTATAATCACTTTTTTAGTGAAATGATTGGGAAGAGATTGTTAAATGAGATTGGGAAACTATTAAAGGATGATCATTCCTTATTAATGGTTGCTTTTGGTTGTTCAGCTTACTTGATATAGAAGAAAAGGAATGCAAGGCTCTGTAGTAATTCCCAATTGTAGCTAAATCAACTCAAATTGAGGAATTTCACATGAATTAGGTAAATAATGCTAAAAAGTGAAAAAGATATTAACTTCTTTCCATAAATTACATATAACTTTAACCTTTAAGGTGCAACATGTTAAAATGTTTTTGGCATTGGTTTGAGTTATAGGTTTTCATGTGTAGAAGGGCTATACATGTTTTTGTATTATAGTCAAATCATTAGCCTTTTATTACTCTCAAATGCCTCATTATTGGATGGAATATGGGTAGGAGAGTTTAATTGAACACTATTCCTCTTTGCTTCTATTATGTTCCTATTCTTAAGGAGTGAAAATGCTCCTTGTTTGGCAATTCCCCCTATATAGTAGATTTTTATAAAGTTGAACCATCTCTTTTTGAAATATATATTTTAAATTAAAAAACTAAGTCAATTTTAATTTTGATCAATTACAGTAGTAAATTTTAAAATTGCATATTAATGGATAGAGATGTTGAAATTTTAGGAGATTTGAAAATTTTGGGTGTTCTTCAATTAGCTTTAGATTAGTATTGAAATGAGTTTAGATGGGAGAGTTTATATAATTTATTTGGAAAAATCATGAAGAAATATTTAGAATATTCAAAATGGAAAGTGTAACTTTTTACATTAATTTCTTTCTTCTTTTGATTTATTTCTTAAAAATATTAATTACACACATATCTAATAATGAAGTATCAAATTTAGAGTGAGTTCAATTTGGTCATTACTACATATTAGCCACCTTAACAATAGGGTTAAAAAAATTGATTCCTAAGTTATCGTTTGATACAAAATTTCATAATTCTTATATAGTTTTACAAATATTATAAAATTGACTAGTGTGTACTTAATTGCTTTTACATTTACTTCTTAACACTTAGCGATTATTGTTGTGAAGTGCTTAAAATACTCATTTTAGTTCATATTTGGTTTTTGGTACAATATGGAAGCATAAGAGCTAAAATGAGTTAAAAGCACCTTCTTTGAGCCAACATTGGTGACAGGCGCATCATAATGCTAGTTAAAATAAAATAACTAGACTACTACTATAGCAGTGGTGAGTCTAAAATCGACTTTTGAGCCATTTTTGAGTCCAAAATCGACAAAACTAGACTTCAACTAGTTTGCCTTAGGAACTATGTCTCCCTTGTACCTGAAAATCAACATTTGCAATTTTGATGAGTTTTGCGAACTCAATGAGTGAACCATCATTGATGTGCTCACTTATATCAAAAACACATATATCACATATTAGAACCAATTTCACAATATACCTCATCTTAAACATACATCATGAACATAACACATTTCATATACTCATTTCATAATAATCTGATCATTTTCTCAATCATTCATAACATCACAATTCAGTAAATTCATGTAGTCTTTGGGTGTCACTTGTGGTTCCTCTACTTGAGGTTCTTTAAGATAGGGCTTAAGTTGATGAACATTCACCTAAAGCATCTTCCCTATCTTCAAATTCTTAATCTCTACTAAGCCCATTCACTTTAAAAAGATCTCGAATATCTCTTCATCTTTTTCTTCTTCGTTCAATTTCTCTAACCTTCTAGGTAAAGGTAAAGAGTCAGTCTTAATAACAATTAGGAACTCAATATTTACCTTCGAGCTAAAAGATGTATCCTTTTCTACTTCGATCTCCTTCTCTACTTCTTCGACACAAGCAATTCCTTGAGTAGTATTTTCAAGATTCTCAAACTCCTTCTCACTTTGTAAGGTTTCTTCAATAACAACCACTGGTTACACCTCAGGTTGATACGGCTTCTCATCTTCACTTTGTGATGCTAAGCGGTTAAGAATGTTCATCATCTGACCCATTTGTCTTGCCAAGTTCTAGATTATAGATGTTGTATCTTAGTGGAAATACATCATTTCCTGCTATAACTACTGGAGTTGCTATTGTACATCCTGTTGAAATTGCAAAGTATAGCATTTATAATATTAATCAATTCTTCCAGAGATGTACTTGAGTTTTGTTGGCACTCCAACCAAAATTGTCTTTCCTCCTTCTGAAATTGTAGAGTATTCTACTAAAACTATTGTATACCTAGTTGAAGCTGTTACATACCCTATTGCAATTGAAAATTGTTTGTAGTAAAAGTTTTGAAAAAGTCATCCAAAGATGTAACTGAACTAGAAGAAGAGGCTTTTGGTATATACGGGAATTGTTATGTATCCTGCAAACTATCAAGGAAGTAATTCTGTTGATTATCTGATCCATAACTAAAGTTCATATGATCAGTCCAAACTTGGTTATAAGATTGGGAGTATGAGTAATAGAAAAAGTTACTTCCTTCATTAATTTTTTTAAAAAAATACTAAACAAAAAGTGAAAAGATTAAAAAATAATTGAAAAGAAACTAATTATAAACAAACATGTACAAAAAACCAATTAAAATCAAGAACAAAAAATAAAGAACTACACTCTTTGGCAGCAATGTCAAAATTGACATAGTGCGTCATAACGCTACTCAAAATAACTAGACCTACAACTATGACAGTGGTAAGTCTAGGTCGATCCCACAAAGATTGTGTGTAAATATTTTGGAATGAAATTAATCGGTGTTTAGGTTATAGGGGTTTTATTTGTTTTAAAATAAGAAAATAAAATGAAACTAAAATAATGAAAACAAATTAAAGAAAACATTTTTAAAAAGATGAAAGTGATGAATTCGTTAGGGACCTAGTCATCCGTTCTATCTCAACCTACAGTCAATTAAATGTACTTCATTGAATTATTGTTCTCTTACCTCTCCTAGAAACTATTAATCATAGGTTAACGATAAGTATTGTTAACCCTAGTCTTCCCTTAGATCATTTTTAATTATGAAATGCTCGTTAATTAAACCTAGCTATCAAACAACCTATGATACAATCTATAAATTTAATTGGACAGTTATGAATTAGGAAAATATATTAATTAAGGCAACAACCTCATAAGATCAGTACATCAGTCAAAAACATAATAATTATGGATTGTCCCCCTAATGATCCGAAACCATTAGTTGCTACAAATGAATTTCAACGTAACAATTACGAATTCTATTAAAGATTCTAACAATGGGTTTGTAATAAAACAATCTAATGAATACATTAAGATCATCTTCACACAACATCCAAACAATAAACATAGGATAACATAATTAATCCTTAAAGATAAAAACAAAAACAAAAACAATGAAAAATGTGCATAATTAGGTTCTTTGGCATCAATGTCACCCCTGAACAGACATCGAGATATCTAGCCCTCAATGGGTCTCCTATGGATGAGAGGTTTGCCCTTCTTCATTCTTCTTCAAAACTGAGAGCTCCATACCTTGAGATGACTCCCCAAAATCAAAACATACTATCTTTTATGGGACGACATCTCTTTTATATTAAAAATTTAGGGTTTTCTTGATGAGGTGGTAGTGTCTCACGGCTGTGCAAAACTTCTCACGAGTGTGAGAAGTGTCTTACAACCGTGAGACACCTGCCATGCAAACCTTGTTATGGTCATGAGTTAATGCTCACGGCAATGACAATTGGGTTTTATGCCCGTGAGTTCTCCAATGCCTCATTCTTTATTTTTATGTTTTATCTTGTCTGCTCTTGCTCTAATCCATCTCATTCTTGCTCTATAAAGGCAATTGATTGTGAATCATTGAAAAATGGCTCAAATATTGTGCTATTGACTCACTTTAGCTCTTTCGCTCCTAAATTGAATCTAAAACCATATATTAACTAAATTGAGTATCTTATATCGTTAATCACTAAGTTTTATGGAATAAATGTATATTCAATTAAGCACATGTCACATATAAGGTTCTTATGTTCACTTGTCCTCGCACGTGGTTACCTGCTTTGATGTAGGCGTTAAGCATGCATTTGCTCTCATATTGATGACTACCTCCAGCATATCTATTATAGATCTCTTAGATCATGCATTTGTTCCTAATTAGATCACTACTAATGTCTCCACTTTTCATCGCACGTGGTTATCTGCTTTGATGTAGGTGTTAAGCATGCGTTTGCTCTTATATTGATGGCTATCTCCAACATATCTATTCTAGATCTCTTGGATCATACATTTTTTCCTAATTAGATCACTACTAATGTCTTAGTCTTCTAAAATTTCCTAGTGCATGTCTTAGTTGTGGTGGCTTCTGGTCTAATTATTAGTGCAAAGATAGTAAAAAGGAGTACGAATAGATTACACTCTTGATCATATCTTCTTAATTAAGGTATTTCCCCTCCATATGCCTATAACTTTTCAAAGATATAGGTACAAATAGTTGCATAAATTAAGATATCTCCTTCTATATTTTAATTTTTTCCTTGATTTACTTGTTAGACTTCCTAGGATAATGAATTAAATTCATATCAGTGAGGGTGTAAGCATCACTCATCTATGATTCAATCAAATATCATTCCATAGTTGTCTTTTTAAAAGAGCTCATATCGGTGCTTTAGATAGTTTCTTCCCCTTTCTGGTAATCTGAATTAGATATGCTACAATTGAAGAATGGATCGATGTTTCTTAATTAGGCCTAAAATATACCGTAGTAACTGGTTTTGATTTTTCTCTTCTCCTTGATGTAGTTATAGGTTTTTCTCACTCCATATCGTATAAACCAGCCTTTTTAAGGCCAATTTGAATTATAAGGACTGATTGTTGCTATGGTAAATGCTTGATTAATTATATATTTATTCCCAATACTTTGTGATTAATGTTATATTGCACTTAAGATACTTATTTTGGTTCATATTTTAGATTTGGTACAAGCTAGAGGAATAAGAACCAAAATGAGCTAAATTCACATCCTTTGTGCCATTCTATTGATGTTCAACCTTATTTACCTTCATGAAGTAAAAAGAAGATGATTAGATAAATAGGGATAAGAATGGAAGAATTGAAGTTACTGTGTCTTACATAGTTATGTATGAGAATGTCTAACTCACTAAAAACATGTAAAAATTCAAAGACTTTGTTCCAAAAACCCTTATAAGCTACACACCTATGTGGAGACTTACATGGCCTTATATCTTAGTTGTGCAACCATTGTGAATGTGTAACTTTGCAATTTTAAAAAAATTAATAAACACAGTCACTTATACCCTTATGTACTTGACTGTGTATAATCATGTAACCCTAATTTTGCACTATAAAACGGAAATTAAGAGGTCAAAGAGGGTATTTATAGATTAGGACACAAAAGGAAATATATTTCTTTCCTTTTGAGAGCTATGAGTGACTAATCTTCTTCTTTCCTGCTCCAAAGGGATGTTGAGGCTGATGAACATATTGATGAATCTTAATAATGTCCTTATTAGATCTCTTTTGGAATTGAGTATGTTATTCTGTGTTTAAATTCTAGGATTTATGTAGGAAAAATTTAGATAGGCATGTAAGATTATTCATGTATGGGTTTATTTACCATAATCAAGTTTGCAATCCATTATTATTGTAAATCTGATTCGTATGTGGTAAACTAATGATCATACATCATTAGGGACAATATAGGTTAGATGATTCAAGTTTATATGATTGTTACTTAGATTAGCCTATTTCCCTATTATATAATGCCACTGTCACACTAAATTTGGAGAGCTTACTTTTAGTTATCTGCTAGCCAAACCTAGTTAAAGAGCTAATTTTAACTAGGAAAAACTTAAAAGAAAACTAAGAGTAACAGGTTAGTAATTATGCACGTTCTTGTAAAGGTTGAGATTAAATCTGGAATTGGATTTAAAACCAATTGATTAATCCCAATAATTTTGTACTCTTTAATTTGATTTGTCTTCCATTGTTTTATTTTATTTTATTGTATTAATTGAATTCAACCAAACCCCATCCCTACCAATCCTATACATTGATTCATTCATTACAAAATCTAATCATACACTCTTTATGGTTATGATCATTTCTCACCACTACTACAAATTTTGTTGTGCAAAGTTAGGTATTATTTTTTGGTGCATTTGACATGTAACTATGCTCCACATTTTTTCAATTACTAGATCTAGGTATACTGCCTAGGTTATAAGGTAATGGGTAAGGGAAATTTATGGAAGTATTAATCTTCTTAGATGCTGTGAATAGGGACATTAGAAGTATAGATGATCAATTGTTTCGGCTATTTTGGTGTATAGGAGGCATTTATCATCTCTAGTGAACTTCTTTCATCTATCCTTTATTGAAAGTTACCACTAAATAGTCAACCATACGATGAAGGAGAATTTAGGGATGGATTAGGGATACCAGAGCAGCCTTAGCCAAGGAACCTTATTATTTATTATTTTGAGTGCTTCTCTATAGAGAAAATCCCTAAGGATTGATGTACTTAATTTATAGAGTCCACTGTGTAGTTAGAGATCAAAGCAGTAGAGTTCAAGATGATAAGGTAGACCAATCTTATGTATTGAGATTAAAGCTATTAGTGAATACCACTTCTTTGACTAAAGCCTCAATATGAATAATATGTTTAAGATAGGAATAATAGGCATTGTTTTAAGGAGGACTAGCAGGTGTTCACAGGTTTATCCAAAATTTAGTTCTTAAGCCATCTCCTAAATAATTTCTAAACTAGCCGCTGACTTTGTGCCTTAAGTTAAAGATGTTAGGCAAAGTCTAAAAGTTGTTATGTTTAAGCTTATAGGTCTAGAGACTTGAGTGGTTTAAGTGATAAGAGCGAACCAATTTTACCCATAAAGATTCACTATATGTTATAAGTTTCCATACTCTCTTAATAAGGAGAGTCTTACTATAAGGCCCTAAAATATACCCTAGATGAAATGTTATATATTTATAAAAGCACATGTATGATATGAGTTAAAATTGTGCTATGATTTGAAAGTGAAAGGCATGTGACTTGAATTTTGGTATTGATGGACCATAGTTAGTAAACTGGAATTAATTGAAGCTATTAGAGGAATGAGGTATTTAAATGTACGTTTGGACTAGGAAAAATGGTCAAGAGACAAGTTAAGTTGGTACATGAAAATTAAAATGATTAAGCCTATAGTTAGTGACATTTAGCATAATTAGTGCATTTATATTTGGCATCATTCATTGTGTGACAAATGGCAACATAATAAGAGGACAAGTGGCTCGATTGGAGGGTTACAAATGGCAGCTTGAATGGAGGGCAAATGGACTTCATGTTTTGGTGTTAACTGTTATTTGGTGGTAATGACACCTAGCACTCATAAGTGCTGAATCACCTAAGCCATTTGGTGATTCTGCAGCACTCTCTCCACTCTTGCATTTTCTCCACCGAAACCACCCTTTCTTCCTCTCAACTTCTAGAATTTTACTGAAGTTTGAATCATCAACAATTGGAAGATTTGTAAGTTATTTAATCATGAAGATGTTTTTGTAATTTTATGTTTTATTATCATGTTGGTGTTGAAAGTTGCACCTTAATCTTAGAAAAGAGCTGATTGCTAGGAAGTGTTGGTGTAGCTAGATCTTTGAAGTGATTTGGAGTTGTTCTTTGAAGTTTAAAGAGGTAAAGGAGTACTAAACTTCATATCATGATAGAACATGTATTGTTTGATGTTTGAAGCGGATAAAATGTGTACTGAATTAATGAAGAATTGTGGTTAGAAACTTGATACTTGTTGGATACTCATTAGAAGGAGTGGTTCCACTGAATAGTTATTGGTATATTATCCATATCTTGACCTGTAGACATAAAATTTGGATGATTTTAAATTCATATTAAACTAGAAACATATAGCTACAACTTTCATAAAAGAATCGAATTTGATTTCTGTCACTAAGGGTTTTGAAATTTGGCTTGAAATTGAGTTTTGGTTGTTGTCCATAGTTGAGAATAGTCTGTAGTATTTTGGGTATAACTATTGGAATAATAAACGAAATTGAATTAAATTTATTTCGTTTGAAACTTAAGATATAGAGAAACATTTGTTTAGAAAAACATATTGTCTAAAAACTTTAGTTTATAGGTCAAAATAGTCATACAAAACGGATCCAAAAACCTATCCTCTGAAAACAGCTGCTTGAAGGTTTCGAGTCACTTATCTCACAATTGTGTGAAATGGTTAGGAAGGTGAAAAAAAAAGAGATTTTTTGCAATTGATGAACTGTATAAGGTTAATTTATTTTATTTAGTACAGTAGGACTTAAATGGACTTGTTTAAGGTGTGTTTGAACTTAAATTGTTATTCGATGTAATTAAGTAATAGTTAGCTTAACTATGCATTATTAATTGAGCTGATAATGTAAAGGATGTATGGTTTACAATGTTGAATTGCTTGGTGTGATAATAAATAAATGAGTTCCAAAGACTTATGTATTATGAATTGGATATATATGTTTATGAATTGGGAATTTCTGCAATAATAATGTGATAATTCTAGACCATCAATTGTCTGAGGAATTTGATAGTTGGGATTGTGTTGGAAGTGCTTTCTATTTGTGTGAATATACATAATTTGTGATGACTCAATACCTCTATTGATGCATTATTGCACATACTTGTAATTTTATGATATGTTAGTTTGTTTGAAAATCAGTGAATATGCCAAGTTGAACAAAATGGAATAAAGTAGTATGTGTTGGAATATGTTCCTCATATGGGAATTCTGAAATAAACCTGTTTTGTTTCAAAACTATTACGTCCTAGTCGTGGGTAAATAGGCATGCCTAGAAGGGTCTGCAGCTGCTCTTGTGAAACTTTGGTGTTTCCTGTTATTGAAACTTCGGTGTCTCCTGTCACTGACACTTTAGTGTCTCTTATTATTGAGACATAAGTCTCTCCTGTTCTGTGATACCAATCACAGTATCTCCTATATTAGTCCCGTTACCCACTTTTGTATAAAGGATTAATAGACTGACTTGTTTTGTATTCTGTTATATACTCAGTTCTGATATAAATAAGCTTTGATATGAAACATCTGATCTCTGTTCTGTAATCATCAAATTTTGTTTTGTTACAGACAAGTTTTGTTCTGATATTATAATAATATATTTTTAAATTGATGAGTTTTGAATTGAAGCAAGTGTAACCTGTTCTAATATATTATGTTTTGTTATGAGATTCATGATATTTTGGTTCAGTTTGAAAATGGATAAGTAAACACTGCTTATAATCTGAAGTGATTTTTGAATATGTGAATGTTTGGATGACTGTTTGAAACAGTTATCAGCTTATATCCTGTTTAGTTTATTCCCCACTAAGCTTTATGCTTAGCAAGGTGGTTTTGCCCCGTGTCAGATAGGAGGGTTTGAAGACTGGGATAATAACAACTGCATTGGCCAACAAAGAATGTGTTTTATTTTGGGAATGTATGTTTGGGTTGTATGTAATAACATGAGACATGATGTATTTTGTTAAAAGTTTGTAAATTTCGTAATACAGAGTGCTTTTTAGCTTAAGATATGTGCTGGTTTGTTTAAGGGTTTGTAATATAATAACTTTAATTCAGGATGGTGTTGTAATTGAAGCATGTATTCAAATAAATTCAGTGTGCTGGTTAAATTTTGTTTAAAGTTGAATATGTACAGAAAATTAATGATTGGTTGTTTGAATTCTGGCAATGCTTTGTATTGTTTTGATATGTTTAAGTCCTGTCTTAAGTAACATCCGTATATCCTTCCAGGGGGTATTTGGGTATTACACTTATTGTTTAGTTTCAAAGAGATAACACCAAGTCGTCCTTGGTCATTTAGGAGGAAAATCGTTTTCCAAACTACCTTGGACAAACCAAGGGAAACTACGGAGCCAGAATATAGGAACCTTCTTAGGTTCCTCTATATTGTTTTAATAATGGCACAAGGAGGAGCAAAATGAGATGTTTAGTGTATAGAAGTTAAACACAACATTTATAAGTTGCATATGTCTTATAAAGGATAGAGATCGATTGCACCATTTTTTAATCTTTTGTTCGATCATTTCTATTACGGTTAAGAATTCCATTAGTAATAATCTCTTTTGTGTGATAGAGAGGTGATCACATTTATTTTATGATTATAAAAATTATAATTTTTAACTACAAGTGTACTGTGTAGTAGTAGTTAGTATTGGTAAATATAGGTCGATCCTACAAAGACTGTAAGTGCTAGTATTTGTTGGGCCCTGAATTTTTATTTATTTTAGTAAGCATGAATTGAATGAATTTTGTGATCTTGTTGGGTAAATCATTTTTAATTGGAGTTTAATTATTATGTCAAGTTTAGGAGGATTATTTCATGGATTGAAGGAAATTAGAAGTATTAATTGAAGAATTAAGAATGCATAAGGGTATTTTGGGTAGATTACTTAAGGTTAGAAGCTTTAAGGCATTAAAGGAAG
>JAOQMS010043903.1:0-11092 GCA_027563885.1 Erythroxylum longipes | reverse complement strand
AAGGGAAAAGGAAAGGATTTTATCAAATGAAGAAAAACAAACGACCATCTCAGATAAGAAGACAAAAGGACCAATTCGAATAACAAATGAGAGCAACAACAAGAAATTGAGATGCAAATACCTCACCGCGAAAACATGAGAAAGCTTCAAGCAACCGATAACGTAAAGAGTAAGCATAAAATACAGTCTTGAATTAAACAAGCTTGAAATACAGAAATACCAAAAGTCTTGTCAAATCACCAAATACGATTATCCACAAAGCAAGTGATCGAACCCAGTAACTAGAAAGCATAATCACAAATCAGCTCACCAAAACTTGTCAAAGAAAGCACACAAGATCAAAAGAACCCAAACAAAACAGAATCCAATTGTCTAGTCAACTTTGACAGCTATAATGAAACAAAAAGCCACAAAAAGCATGACAAAACAAAGGCCAAGGAAGGGTTAAATTTATACTAAGAGGAGAAATTCAAAAGACAATAAAGAAGAAGAAGAAGAAAAATCCGCGGCAACAGCTACAGTGGTCGAGGATTTTAGAACCCGCAACATGTGCCTCTGCCGATACCAGCTCTCACCAACGTCGCGGCGACCACCGAACCCAAAGAGAATAGCAATTAATAAAAAGGAAAATAGATGATTGTGAAGCCCAACGTGAAAGAAAAAGAAAGGGAGACTTAGATGAAGCAAAGCGACGAGATCGAAACGAAAGAAGGCTTACAAGGTAGTAGGAAGGGGGGGAATCGTAAGACACTCACAACTCATCAAGTCAAATATATCAAGAATATCCAGATCCAATGTCAAAAACAAGTACATTACACAATGAGACACCATATATATGTAATTATAAGCTAGCTTATACCACTGAAAGCGAGACAAAACTAAGATCTGAAGACAGACTAGGGAAAGGGCACGACGAACACCCTAGATCTGATGAGAAACAGTTACCTGAAGCAGCTGATTGAGTAAATTATTAAAAAGAATATCAACCTAAAGTAATTAGAGCGAATATTCTATTGTTCTTGATTAGTAATAATTTGATAATCCTTTTGCAAAAATGAATTGAAATTTGAAACGATTATTTTTAAATATCAATTATAAATCAATAATTAATTAGTAAGAATGAACATGAATAGATTTGAATAGAGCAATCACTAGTTTCATCCGTTATACCAAATTGAAATATTGAATAACTAAATTATTAGATTATAAGTTTTAACCATGCATTGATAAATTAAGTCAAACTACTTTAACATTCCTAATTTTTAAATAGGAGTGACATATTGCTAGACCTCAATTTTAATTATAAATTATTTAATTAAAGAATTGTAAATAAATTAAAAAATCCTAGTTGTTAATTTATAATAATAGTCAAAATATTAAGCACTTAATAGATCACATATAAAACAATTAAAAAGAAAATATTAATTTATATTAATTTATAAAATTTAAATCAAATATGAAATATTTAATTTTATTAAAATTAAATTAAATTATAATTAAACTTTAATTATAATTATATTTGAAAGAGACTTTAGTGTTTCTTTGTTAAAGAAAGCTCAAGGTAACTAATAGCTGGCATATGAAGAAGATAAATTCTTTTGCAGCATTAAAATTAAGCAAGAGAAAAAGAAAATTTCATCACAAATATATTCTGATGTCACTTGGTCTCAAATAGCAGGCGGTTGCAACGCTGACTAATACAAACTTATTTCGGATGCTTCTTAAATATGCTCTTAGGACTTAAGCTGCAGTTGATTTGGTGTAAAACCGGATACCAAAAGCCAAGCCCAAGATTACGAGGGGAACTAGGAACTGGAGGAGCCTGACGATGAACTCAGGTGTCTTGTCCTGGTTGTAGTGAGGCTGCTTGGGAGGGGTATACTTGACCTTGGTGGGTATGGTAGATGCATCAATATCACCTACGTAGAATTCGTCCATCATTGCTCTTGCACTAGTACTGTGCCCAACATCCTCAAAATCATCAGTTGCATCCTTCCCTTTAAAACCACAAAAGAAAAGCACCAGTGAGCAGGCAATCATACCACCAAAGTGATTTGTCTTCAATTTGCAATTTCATTCATACCTGTGGCTGACAACAACACCTCATCACCACCAGGATGGTCATCCAAAAATTTTGTCACGTCATAAACCTGTTCCAGGAGATTCAAGTCTACACTTATAGAAGATAAATTCTGAGTTCAAAGCCAGACTAAATATATATCCGCCTATCAAAGCACCAGTTCCAAAACATTACATGTGACTGCTTATCTATCTGGGCTGTAATATTGAACAGTTATACATGTCGAAGACCACTAGGTTTCAGCATCATATTTCTAAATGACATATTACCAGATCAGTTCCAAGATCAGATAGTTGTAGGCTTTAACCGTGAAAAAACATAAATGATACCAAAGAACACTGTGATGTGAATAAGACAAATAAATCAAAGTTAACTAAAATCATATCCGGAGAATCACACCTCTCAAACAAGGGACAGCCAAATTGAGTACAAAAGAGATAATACCTTAACACATCAAATTGAGCACAAAAATAACAAGGAGACAAAATCTTCACTTCCATTATCATGTGAAAGTAGTAAGGATGTATCTATACAATCAAATCTGAAATTTCCAGCTGAACCAAATCGAAATGCTATATACCAAAAAGAGATCAATCAGATCAGAACGGAGACATCTTAAAGTGACTAGAACTCATTTCATGACTAACCTGTTCTACTATTCAAATAATGAACAAGAATCCAGATGCAAAGAAAAAAGAAGGTAATCTCCAATGACCCAGTTCAAGAAATGACATTTCAATTAAGAAAAAGGAGTAAACTTCGTAGATCTAGCAAGTTGAAATGGATTCAAACAAATACCTTGCCATCTATAACAAGCCAACAATCCTTGCGGTGGTTGTGCTCGGAGACCTGAGCTAAAGTGAAGGTCTTTGTTTCAGCACCCATTATGTTTCTGCTTAAACCCAAAACAAAAAAAGGAGCTCTTTCACTCTTCAAGTCCTAGACCCACCAGATCTTGTGGAGTGGGTTTCAAACATAGGCTGAAAGGAGGGAGACAAAGAAAGACGCAAAGTAGGTGAGGTTATTGAATTCTTGGCCTCGGATAGGGTTTTGGTGAAACGGTTCTAACTCTAAGCCAACTGGAGGCCAACTATACACTGTTTTTTCCTTGTTTATTAAATGAAAATATTAATTAATAAATAAAAGAACATTAACTATTGGACCTTTTTGGTTTAATTAAGTAAAAAAAATATTTATCCAAAAGGTTCTTTTTTTAAATTTGATTTACTACCAGTTAAATATATATTATCTAATTATTTAACACATTAATTTTTTGATAAAATTATAAATAATTTAATTTAATATTATATATCTAATTAATTAAAATTAATTATTAATAAATTTATGAATAATTTAATTTTACTTAATAATTTATTTAATTTTGTAATTAAATGAAAAAATTATTAATAAATATAATTAAATTCAAAATATCTTCAAAATATATAAATTTTAAATAAAATTTGATTTAATAATGAAATATTCTTAAAATAAATATTAATTTATAAATAAAAAGTTAAAATTTAATTTATTTATTTTAATAAAATTAAATAATTTTATTAATCATTTGTTAATAAATATTATATAAGGGATTAAGATAACTTTATTTAATTAAAAATAATTTACTTTTAAATTTTATCTAATATGTAATTGTTATCAGTGATAAAAATATATACATTGATATTAACAACTAAATAGATTTTTGTTTTTATTAAAAAAAACATAAACTGAAAGCAGAAAACGAAAACTAAAAACTGAAAATTGAAAAATACAATAGAAAAATAGAAATGGAACTAAACAATCTCTACACTTTAAACATTTTCAGTTTTTACCACGATTTTAAGATAATAACAAAGCTAAAAAGTTCTTTATGGTTCCTAAGATTTTCATTAAAATTTAAATTAAATACTAATATTTTTAAAATTAATTAAATAATAACTAATAAAACCCTTAATTTTGTTAATATTTTGCCAACTATATAAATCTATCTTTTTTCTTAATTTTTAATAACTCTTACTAGTTAAGTGTAATAACATTAGTTAACTCTTCGAATTCTTATTTTTCTTCCTCTTACTCTCTTCTTTAAACTCCATCTATCATACATGCACAACTACATCTTCATTTGCACTAACAAAGAATTGATATTAGGATTGAACTTCCTTGTTAAAATTGACTTTTCATAGGCTAAAGTATCTTGTATAAAGAGTGGATAATTCTGTCCACCACTTTTTATAAGACTTAACCTTAATTAATTGACTCTTATCCATTCCAATAGGACTTGGATGTTCATAATTGGTACTTTCACCTTTAACTTACGCATTAACCACAGAAGCAACAAAACATAATCTTTTCAATAACCCCTTTTTTTCTTTTTTTTGGTGCTCACATATTAGAGAATTCCATAACCTCTCTCCTTATCACCCTTTAAACTAAAGGGGACATTCTAAGACTCCAAACTCCAATACTAGTAATCGATTAGAACCTACTTCTCATATCCATCTCATGATAAAATTCTGCTTAAATTCATCTATAATAAACTCAATCCCATTGTCCAATTTCTAAATGTGTATACAAAATTTCCCCCCAAAGCCTATCATATTTAACACCTTTAAAGCCCCCTCTCAAATTCAATTTATTTTTTAATCCTCTAACTTGAACCTTACCCTCAAGGTTCACAAAACGATCTTTTATGCATTCTAAATTCTCCCACATAACACCTTCAATTGGTAATCGATTCCACTTTATTAAACTTTTCTCAACAAATTTGGATCCATTTTTAACCTAACGAATAGCTAATATAGCTTTTAGTTTCGCTAAGACTCTTATCTTTTGTTATAAGTGGCAACTATATACTTAAAACCAAGTTGTTCCTTAATTTCTTCTCAAGTAAAGAGGCATGAAAAAATGGATGAATGTGAGTTGACTTAGGAAGTTTTAATCTATTGTTGAACTTACTGACATTTTCTCTAATTCGATAAGTTCCATAAAAGCGAATAGCCAACTTATAAATGGTCTGTTTGAATAATAATGTTGACAATATGGATGTAACTTAAGGCAGACTCATTTTCCCACTTAAAATTCAATGTCCCTTCATTTTGAATATGCTAACTGCTTCATCCAATTGTTGGCATTGCTTGTGCTAATCTTGAGTTGCATTATCAACTAATCTCTAGTAGCAAGATATTGATCAACTTCATGTATTAGATTACCACATGCTTTATAACAAGGAATAGTGGGAGGAGGCCTCCTATATAAGGCCTAAAACAGGGTCATACTTAATGAGGTATGTTAAGTTATATTGTACCACAATTCTATTCAAAGAAGAAAAGAATGCCATTTTCTCGATTGATGAGAGATAAAGCATTTTAAGTACTGTCTAATAAAGTAGTTGATGACCTCCATTTAACCGTTTGTTTGCAGATAATAAGATGAACTTATTCTGAGCTAATTTCTTGACATTTTAAAGAATTCCTTTTAAAACTAATTAATGCAAACTAGATGTTAGTCATTTATAATTGACTTTAGCCTGCCATGGATTTTAAATAATCCTTGAAAAGAATTTTCAACCACCATTTTGCAAGTTTGCAAATGGGACAAACGCAAAACATAGGCACCCTTACTCAGTTTATTAACCACAACTGCAGTGGTGCTTTTACCATTTAAAAATGGAAGGCCTTCTATAAAGTCCATAATAATGTCATCATAAACTTGATAAGGAATTGGTGGGTGCTGGAGAAGCCTGGCTAGTGACAATGTTTCTAATTTTGTTAGTTGAAAATCATAATATGAAGTCATATATTCATACATTTTCTCATACATAGAGGGCCAATAAAATTATTATGCAATCCATTTGTAATTTTAGAGTACACCTTAATGTCTTCCCATTAGTGAGTCGTAAAATTCCTACAAAATTTGTTGAGTTAGGATGGAATTTAGGGGCACCACTTCTTTGTTAGAAAAGCAAAGGCTTACCTATATTATTAGTAGCTTATTAATGTGCATGAACAATGCATATAATTTTAAGTGTTGTACTTGAGTTTCATGTTATATTACATTTTTACTTAGTTTTTGATATCTTTTTTTCATGTAATTGTGCAAATTAAACCATGTAATGATATCATACAATAACTAGAGGGAATTTCAAGTAAAATCATAAATAAAATCACAATTCTTAGAGTAATACAGTCTAACCCACGAATGTGTGCTAGCATGTTGCGTAGATGGATCAATTACAACAAATCACATGACTAAGCTTGAATCATTTACCAGAATGCATGCAATTCAAAGAAGAAATTAAAAGATTCATGGTTTAGAGACACAACCATGTTCTAATTTCAATAAAAATAGTGATATCCACAATTTAGATACATGATCATTCCAGATGTCATATCCATCGCCTAGATGAAACAAGGAGGTCTATAGTCTTGGCCATCACCATGTCCTAAACTGTACATAAAATATATTTAAGTGCATAAAAATTAATTTTAAATGCCTTTAGCCAACTTGTGGAGAAAATTCACAATAGAGACATCTTTTACTCTCTAAAAAAGCTAAGGTTAGCCATTAGGAGGCTTTTAAAACCTTTAGGAAATCAATTTTTAGTTACTTTTCATCAGAGAATTAAGATTTAAATCTCATATCAATAGATTAAGTTGTTGTCAAAATGAATAGTTCACCTTGATTTAAAAATTAATTGATAGATAACTTAAGAGAGCTTACTTATGAGTGGATTATATCTTAGGTAGAAGGGGTTGAACGGAGTACTTGAGAGAGACCTATGTTATCTTCTTGGTGCTAGGATGAAACCTTTCATGGGGTTTCACATATCTTAATGCATTAAAAAAGGTGATAACTTAGTAAAGATATATTTTAACTAACTAGAAACTATATGTTTATAGCTAGAGAGAGTGCATCTTTAGTGTCTAGGAGATCTTGTCGGTATGTTACATATATCTAGTCTAGGTTAATCATATCATAAAGTCAAAAGTAATACTAGAAGATGTACTAATCTAAACATAGCTATTTGATTTAATTCTCTTTTAATAAATTAACTTATCATTGATTTTCTTGGCTATTATCTAAGTTCAACTTTTTTTATATTTTATTATTCATAACCCATAAATAAAATCTTTTTACTAATTATCCTTAGGCTAGTTGATGGTGATATGCTTTCTAATCCATATTGTTTCTTTGTAGGACTCTATCCTTATCATTATATTGCTGATAACAATAGGTGCACTTGCCTAGTTAGTGCCAGATAGATTTGTAATAGGAAAAACTTTAATTTTAGAATTGATAAACATATACACAATATGTACTCACCAAAGTTTTTGACTTTATCATAAGGGAAATAGCTATTTTTAGAAAATCTATTACTATCTTTTAATCTTGTATATTTGTTTTATTTTTATTAGTTTTTGTTCATTTTCATTATACATTTCTTACCTTTTTTATTATTTCATATTGTGTTTTGTTTAGCTTTGATTTTAGAGGCATCCTTAGTATATGACCATAAGTTGAACATTTATTTTCTTAGAAGAAAACCCAAAACTAGAGGGATTACTTCATCAAAATTGAAAACCAAGTAAGAAACTAGAGAAATATCATATACACTAATTAAAACCATAGAGGGAGAGCATATAACAATGATGGAGTATTCCAAACCATCTTTTATAAGGTAGGCTTGACATATAGGCCTAACTTAACCGAGTCTAACCTGAAGCCAATGAGCCCAACTAAGTTTAAGTAGACTTTGGGCTAGGCCCATGCCTTTTTTTAATTTGGGCTTCAGGTCTGGCTCAAGCTCGACAACCCAAGCTCAACCTAGCTTAAAGCCCTATTGTCTTTACAATGTAGAATGACATTATTTCACACTGGGCATAAAAAGATGTTGTTTTACAATGTGAAACTTCTATTTTTAATATAACGTAAAACTATGTTATTTTACACTAGGCATAAGATGACATTGTTTTATACTGTGAAGCTTATATTTTTTATATAATGTAAAACCATATCATTTTAAACTAGGCTTAAAATGACTTCATTTTACCCTATGAAGCTTTTATTTTTTGTTTAATGTAAAATAACATCATTTCACCAAGGTTAATAGCACATTGTGAAGTAGTTGCCAGTTCTATTGTATAAAAGTCCCTCATTAGTTGCCATTGCATTATGGACTTTTACTACATTCTGTGTTCCATAAGCCACTGGGTTGAGTGTTCTTCTTCTTCTTTAGTTTGCATACCATACTGTGTTCTACTGCTCATTGGAGTTTGGTCCTTACCAGTTGCCATTGCCCCTGGTAATTATGTCATACTACTTACTTGTGTTTGTTTGTTTATTGGTTACTTTTTACTTACAAATTACAAAGATGATACATTAAGTATTTGATTGTAATTTTTATGTGGGCATATCCCTTTATTTAATTTTCCTTTTTAATAAGCAACTACAAACTGGAAATTTAAAACTAGAAACTTGAGTTTTTCTACATTCACCAGAATTGTTTTCAATAACTAGTTAATGCCTAATAGACATCCTTTGTTTAGATTTCTTTTTTTAGGGTGATTGATGGTTGATGAGAAAAATAAATATTTTTATGAGAAATTACACTTTTATTGTTATTACCTTCGGATTTATCTTATCATTATCTTGCAAACAAGTTTATTGTATTTTATGTTTTTATTATACACAAAAATTCCTTATTGTGGATTTTTATATTTTTTATTAAACTTTTTTTAGGGAGGCGGAGCAATCTTATATATTTAAAAAATTTATAGTTTTGATTGAGTTTGAGAAAGTTAAAAGTAGAAAAACAACTGGTTGATTAGGGTACTCTATATGGTTGATCTCTTCTCAAATTTAATCCATAAGAGATTGATTTTAGTTTCTTATTTTTCAAACATTCATGTTATTTTATTTGATTACTAGTTAATGGGGATATTGCATTTTGTTGCCTATAGTTAATCTTTGGTTTAATAGTAGCTTCATAGTTTCATATTGCTGCTTTTTTTTTGTTCCCTTAAAAATGTAGTTTCTTTTTATCAAATTTGCCTTAGACCAACAAATTAAAGGTTTATTGGTAACCTTCTTAAGTGTTCAAATAATGTTAGATTAAATTTTTTGATGTACTAAAAGAATCTAACATTATTTGATGTACTAAAAGAATTGCAACCTAAGAGCATTAGTTGTCATTCTTTGTATTTGATGCTTTCTCCTTCATCTTTATATTCTCTCATTTGTTTGGTTTTGTTCTTATTTAAAAATGAACACATATATGGTGACCTTTTGTCATGCTCTATATCAAAAGCTTTCATTCTTCATATTTTCTCATTTGTTTGGTTTTGTTTCTTATTTAAAAATGAACAGACATATGTTGACACTTTATCATCTTCCATATCAAAAGTACGTACTATAACATAAAGAACATTGGAATGAAACCAACATGTTATCATCATCATCAGCAGCAGCACCCAGTCCGAAATCCCACAATGAAGCGAGGTCTGGGGAGGTCCGGTAGTACGCAGCCTTACCCCTACATAGTAGAGAGGCTGTTTCCGGTGGACCCACATGCATATGAGACAATATACGAATGATGCAAGTTACAGAAAGAAAAATAAGGTGCAGGTCAAAAGATTAAAAACTTAAAAAGCTTAGCAAATGTGCCCAAAAGATTTTAGAAAATAAATAGATAAATAAAAATGTGATAAAATAATTAGATACATAATAAATAAATAAATAACTAGGATAAAGTACAAATACATAAGTAACATAGAATAACACTACTTACAGAAAAGCTACCAAACTTCATTTAAGAAGATGTAAGTTTAAAAGACGAAATTAGTAAGAAAAAAGTAGGAATAGAAATACCTGACATGCTGTAAAATTTTGTTTGTACCTGATATGTTGCAAAGCTTTTTTACCCTTCTTGAGATGTGCGTATCATCTTGGAGAAGAGGTCCTTCTAATTTGCTCTGTAGCATTCTAATTTTATTGGGTGTCCCCCAAAGGAACAACCAGTAACAGTTGTATCCTACTATGTAAAGGCAAATTTGCTACTTTAAGCTAAAAATCATAACAGGTCATTTCATTAGTCTCAATAAACTCTCCTACAGTAAAGACATATCAACTGATAGATATGAGATAAGACAGTATAAAAAGAGTATATGAAAACTATACGACTCAATTGCCAAAAGGGCAGTTAGGTCACCACGGCTGTACAGGAGATTATAAGAGGATAACTATACTATTCAACTGCCGAGAGGATAGTGGTAAGCTAACACTCAATGCGGAATGACTCTGAACTTCTCAAGAAAAAGGAATCTGAAAACAGCTTTGGACCATTTATCGATTTGGTTCAAGGCAAAGTGGAGTTAACTGAGTCATATGCTTTCTTACCCTTCCAACTCTTGCCCATATGAGGATTACAAAAAACTAATGCATGCTAAAAGCCAATTCATCAAGGTAACCAACATATTTTTCTTTTAAGGAAGACGCTACTAGTGCATGTATATTTTGATGACAGGAAGACTTTACCTGAAGAAGCATCTTTTTTCCTCAACAATTGGGGTGATGTTTTAGCCTCAGGTTCCCTATATCATGTATTGAAAAGAATTTGGGCGCCAGGCGAGGCGGGACTTCACACATGTTACTTCTGCCCCTCATGGTTCATTATAGTCTCCTCCATTTCTAGACCCATACCCCGAACCATAGCCAGAGCCACTTCCATGACCACAACCACCACCGCCGCCGCCGTTCCTCCTCCACCTCCACCGTCGCTACCTCCTCCTCTACCGCTTCCACTCCCATATCCAGACCCATATTCACTGCCATAACTGGAGACCCCTCCGCTTCCAGACCCTCCATGTAACACCCCATTACCCTAGGGTATGCACCGGGATGCCCGTAGGTCATTCCGTTACATATCCTAAAATAAAGGAGAGCTACGTGCGATCACTACAGAACTCCACATGGCATCATATCAATTTAAATAATTAAAACTGTAATTGTAAATCACAA
>JAOQMS010043902.1:0-11096 GCA_027563885.1 Erythroxylum longipes | reverse complement strand
CCCTTTCTTGTGTATCGAGTTTCTTGTACGTAAAGTCTATACTAACGTGTGATTTACTTCAGGAGTCACTTTATTCTCTCAAAGTGTTTAGGGTAGAAAATATGACAAACTTTCAACTCATTATGAAGTTGGATTCTTAACCATAAGCTTGCAATAAAATTAAATCTCCACCACTAATAAGTAAATTAGAAACAAAAATCATAAAGTCTTTTTAAAATGGTGTAATGATGCTTACGTCAAGTTATAGTAGGGGTAATTAAAAAGGGCAATGATATTACAGGAAATTCGTACAAACAAGATTACATAAAACTTGGTTCTTCATAGCATAGGTCCTTCAAATAATAATTTCATTAGTAAAAAAATAATTATTCTCACAATCTGTTTTTTTTCAATATGCTCGCAATAAATAATGCTCAACTTTTGAACTTCTTTGAGAAACTTTAGAGATAATATAAAATTAAAACAATGAAGCACGCAAGAAGAAAAAAAAAATTAACAATCACCTTATGCTAACAATCATAGAAATATCTTACCTTTATTCTTTAAAGCAATAACATATTCAAAAGTATCTATCATTTTAAGATTTTTTTTAATTTAGTACCTAAGCTTTTAAAATTTCAATTTAATAGCTAAATTTTTAAAACCTTAACAATTTAGTTTAAAAGGTTATTTTTGATGATATGACATGTCTACTAAATGTCACATGGATATCTGTTCATTAGCCAAATCAGTAAGAGCTAACATTTTGAACTAAATTATTAAGGCTTTTACAAGTTGGTCACTAAATTAAAAATTTTAAAATCTTGAGCACTAAAATTGAAAAGATCCCAAAAGGTTGAGCACTTTAGAATTGGTCACCTTAAGTTCTTCAATATACAAATTTCAAGTAGTCAAATAAATGCAAATTCTTTAGGATTTAAAAATAATGAAATGTTTTTAAGAAAAATAGGGTAAATGCTATCAATGTAGTTATAATCAATCAAAAGTCTAAGTCTTAAAAAATGATTACTCTTAAGGAATAAAAGCAGGATGGATAATAGTTAAATAAATAGGCTAAAATAAAGGGTTGAATCTAAATGCCTTTATTATTTTAATGTCATGAGTTAAAAATGTGGTCTTAACATGAATAAAAAAAGCAAGCTCTTAAATCATCTAACTATGCATGATAACATACAACAAATAATAAGAGAACATAAAATAATATATATTTTCTCTTATGCTCAAAAGCTCACAAATAGGTTTCATATGTGTAAATAATATGCAATTTTCATTCAAATTAACTATTTCAATGATTAATAAAAAATATTTTTTAAAATCAATTCTACTATATTTTTCATCCTATTGCATACTAATTTAATTCAATAATCAATATTAACCTAAAGTTTTTTGGATAGATTTAACTAAACTGAGATGTTAGTTGATACGGATAAACAACAAAGATTATAATAAGCTTAAGAACTTTAAAAAATTTCTTCAAAATTTTCGTTACTTCCTTCTCCATACTTAAAATTGTACATTGTCCCTAATGTACACAATAAAAGCATAGAAAAATAAAATGTAAACAAAAAAAGAAAGGAATATTTTGGTACTTTCCTAAAAAATTAAAATTAATTACATCATCTAATATTATGTGCAATTATCCGTACAAGGTAGAAACAAAAGGGGATGAAAAGTATGAAAGAAAATAAAAAGAAATAAATAATAATAAATTAAAATAAAAAGGATAAAAGAAAATAAATATAAAAAATAAAAATAAAAATAAAAATGACATTGCAATAATAAAGTTTAAATAAAACAAAATAATAAGAAAATAAATAAAAATAAGAAAATACATAAATAATTAAAAAAGAAAACTTTAAAATAACATCCCAGAATGCCTCTATAATTGTCTATCCATCGGTGAGTTTGGTTTGTAGTTCATTGGAGGCTCCTCAAATCTTTGAGCATCATATGGTTGTAGAGATGAAGAAGGCACGACTGCTCTAGATGGTGGAGGTGGTATGAAAATCTAGAAGTGTTTTGCCATTTGCATCATGATCTCCTCCATCTATTTATTATAGGCCACTAATCTCGCCACTGGCTTTGCTAACTCCTACTGGTTCACTTGGATGGTATGCTGGACTCCCAGGGTTTGCCCTATATACTTCTTCACCTAAGCAATATTCAAATGGTCCCAGTGTTTAGATGGTGCTGGTGTCTTGGATGATCTTGCATTATCTGATAAATCTAAATCCTGTTGATGCTCCACTCCTCTTATTTGTGGAGGTGATCAGTCCTACCTCGGTGGCTGCTTTGGTATAATGGGACAATCCCTGTCTGCTCCTACAATTTCCTACTCATCTGACAGACGTCTCTCATAAGTTTACGCCTCCTCATAGTCATGTGCACATTTTTCATCATGTCCATCTTAAGGACAACCATGATATTGAGTAGCATCATTCGTGGTAGTCAACTAAAGACTCCTATCCTCCTCACCAATTGTGACATGTAGGTCCTAATTCCTATCATTCATACCTTCTTCTCCTTGCTCTAACACTAAAAATTTAGGGCTAAGGTGTGCCCTAGGTACATCGACATCCTCTTTCTTATACTCCATAAGCAAAAAAAATTGAAGTTCCTAACTACACTAAAGCTATTGCCTTACCTACTCATTATATGACTTAAGATCTTATGAATGTACCTAAGTTCGGGATGTCATAGAGTAGGTGGCTTGCATTTGCTCGAGTGCCTCCTTTGCCTCCTCATTGATGTTTCCCCAGAAGTGATGGGCAATCTCCACTTGGGTCTCTAGATAACTGTTTACCTCTTTTCTTTTTCTCAGTGCCTCCTTTGCTCTTTTTTATTGCGCTGCTTTTGTTCTTCTTGTCATTGTATCTTAAATGAAATAAAATGTGAGGAAAAAATGAATATCAATAAAAAAGTAAAATTTATCCACATTTAATTTGTACAATCACTATGTTATGCAATTGTGAAAAAACTCACAATTAAAAATCAAATTAAACTAATAACAATGGAATTAAAAATAATTAGAAAATTAAACTAATGGAAAAATTAATAACACAATTAAAATGTAATTAACAAAAAAACTATTATGCAATTACTAGAAGCAATTCCAAAAATTTAAAATTAAACTAAGCAATTAAATGATTAAACCTATACTAAATACATAATTGAAACCTAGTTTATGCAAAATATGAAATTGGTATGAAATTAAACTAATAAATGCTAACTAATTACTAGAGAAACAACAAACTATGCTTAATATAACAAAAATTATTGCAATTTATAACATAGCGAGCAAAGTTAACATTCATAATTCAAATTTCATCCATTCCATAACACATTTCATCAAATTAATTAGTGGTAGACTTCTTGCCAATTGCAGTTCTACAGAGAAAAGCTCTTACTTCTTTGTAAAATCCTAGTCTCAATGCTTTCAATTTTCATCTTTTGAATTTATATACAAACTTCCTTTTTTCTATTCTTTTCTTTAGCCTATTGCTTCCATCGCTTTTTTGTTCTATTTATCTAGCTCCACCTACCCCAACCTTGTTTCACCACTCACCTACCTACTTTCCATTTCTAGAATCATGTCATAGGTAGGCCAATTCCCACCTATTCTTGCTAGTAAAATTTTAGCTAGATCCTTATATCATTTGGTTCAAAATCTTCATCACAGTGGGGAAAACACTAGCCAGCCAACTTATTCTTTGTCAACAAAAGGCCTCAGGCTTAGGAAGATGTAACCAAATTTATGATCTTGGCTTCAGGTGGTAGGTGAGTCTAAACCAAATCTTAAAATCCAAGACAATCCTCCAAACAGATCTAAATATCTTCAATACATCTCCTTTAGAGGTTCTCAGGGAAGGAGAAACTTGGTGGGAATAAAAATTAACAGGCTACTTGTTTGATAAAATAATTTTTTAATTCGACCATAAAGACCTGAGCCTTTATTAACTGGAAACAATATGGTCTCACTGAAGTACTTGTCGACGAAGAGGATATTTTCTTCTTCTTCAGTTTTTTCAGAAAAAATAATGCAACGAAAGTTGTTAAAGCAGCCCCATGGCTTGTGATGAATAAGCCAATAATGGTTCAAAAAATAGAGACCTGTACTAGTATAAAAGATGTTAAAGCAACAAGTATACTAGTGTGGATGTGTGTGCATGGTGTATTGCTTGAATATTCGACAACTAAAGGCCACATTTCTCTCGCAAGTTATGTTTGTAAACTTTATATATGGATCAAGAAACTGTTAAAATTAAGAGAATTAATTATGTAAGAGTTTGTGTAGTTTCCATATGAAATACCAATAATGAGGCTTGAAGATGAAATGCAATACGAAGAAGATGTGGTGAAAATAGCATATGTTTGGAAACTAGAGACAAGTCCCAAGAAATTCTGGAAACCAATTGGTAAAATATTTGAAACTGGGGTTTTCAAGAATTAGTTAGTGGGACTAAAATCTAAGGAGAGAATAATGCTGAAGGTAAGAAGCTAAAAGGAGAAAGTCGATTGTAGGTTGATGTAGACTAGGGAAAGGTGATCATGGTTGACCTTCAAATAAGCATGGAGGAGGGCATTGATGAATTACACAGCCATGAACTAAATGTTAATAATGGAAAAATTAGGCATCTAAAAAATAAAGGAAAAGAATTACAAATTAATGTGGGTGAGGGACCTATAATATATGGTAAAACAGATAAAACAGATGAGTTTTATACCTCAAGAAGAAGGAAACCAAATAGGGAAAAAGGATCCTCTTCTCCTATTCCCTAAGATTCTATCATCATATGGAATGTAAGGGCTCTAAATTACTATTTGAAAAAATTAGTATTAAAGATTTCATCTATGTGAACAAGCATGTTATTTTTGGTATTTTGGAAATAAGAATCAAGAAGGATAATTTTAGTATTTTTAGTTTAGTTCCTCATAGGTGGAAGATGGTGAACAACTATGATTTCCAATTCAACGGGAGAATAGTAGTTCTATATAATGAGGAAAAAGTTAAGATGTTGAATTACTGTATTCTTACATAAGTGGTTCACATAAAGCTTAGGCTGAAGCAAAAAAATGGTAGTTAAGGATTCTACAGTATATGGATATAATCAAACTTTTTTTAGAAAGGAGTTGTAAAATAATTTAAGAGAAGTAGTTGCCAATATTCATGTTCGTTTGGCAGGACATATGTTCGCTAAGCGGACATTCTCAAGAAAGTTATATAAAGGTGAAAATTTTTACCCTCTAGACAGCTAAATCTCTCTTCGAGGTCTTCATAAAAGTTGTAGAAATTGAAGTCCTCTTCAAAACTGTCTTGAATGACCTTAATCCGACGTCCATAGTGAAAATTATGCTTTTTATCCCAAATCATGTACATGTATAACTTGTGGACTTATCGATGCTTTCCTATGATACATTTAGGCTTGAATGGATATTGAAATGTACTTAGTTTGATGTGGAAATAAGAGATAAAATGAGTGATATGATTAGGGTGATGATTGAGGATATAAACATAAGAATGGATTGTCGTATATTAAGTTCTCTATTATGGAATTGTGGGATGTTATGAGAATGAAGATGAACCTATGATGGTTAATGAGATTCCATTATAAGAATCCAACAGAGTGTTGCGCTCACATTTTATTCACTAGTTAGACTCCGAAAATGGGGCCTGACATCTATTGGTATCAGAGCATCTAGGTTTAGTATCCTTGACATAAAATGGGTCGTTTTAAAGCATGAAATGAACATGCATTCTTTTAAAAGAACAACATGCATTGTTTTTGTATTGCTTCATATGATTTGAATTGTTTTACATGAAGCATGGTTTAAGAAGGTTTTACATGCACACATGCAGGTTTAAACCTGACATGAAACATGAACTCAAGATTTTAAATGGTTTTAAATTGAAGGAGTGAGTATGCCGCCTCGAAGGAGAACTCGAGGAGCTATGACTTGATCTCGCTCTCGCCAAGGAAGTACAGATGAATCTCATGTCCCACATGATGAAGGGACACACTTTGCTCCTGATTCTGAGGCACCCAGTATGCAATATGAAGTGACACATCCTCCTCCTATGCCCTAAGTAAACCCCATGGATCCACATTTCTTTGAAGCCTTTACTCAGGCTTTTAAGCATGCTATGAGGCAAGTGCCACAAGTTCTAGTATAAGCTCCAGTAGAGAGGAACAGACAATATGATAAGCTCCGCAAGTATAAGGCTGTAGACTTTAATGGGACTACGAATCCCGAAGAGGCTGAAGCATGGTTAAGAAGGACAGAGAGAATCCTGTTATAGATGAAGTGCTTCGATAAGGAGAAATGAGATTATATAGTGAGCTTGGTACAAAGGGATACACTCCATTAGTGGGAATCAGTGCCTCATAGTCAGGTCATATCGTCAGTATTGTCATGGAAATTTTTTTTAGAATCCTTTAGGAATAAATACTTCTCGAAAGTCTATATCCAAGAGAAGACCAGAGAATTCCTAAATCTCACATAGAAGGACATGATTATAAGTGAATATGAACTGAAGTTCACCCAACTTTCAAGGTATAAAGCCAACATTATTGAGAATGAGGAGGATAAGTGCCGTAAGTTTGAGGGAGGAATTCATTTGGGGATCAAGGAGAAAGTATGGGTCCACAATTTTTGTGACTACCAGCTGTTGGTACATGTTACACTCCAAGTTGAGAAACTGGAGAATATAAAGTATGAAGTAAATAGGAAGAGGAAGAACTAGGAATAGTTTTCTAAGAAGGGAATGAGTAGCCCTATGCCTAAGAGGAGTATAAGGACTTTCCATATGCAGAGCGAAGTGGAAGTAATGGCTTTGCTAAGAACAAGCAAGCAAGGGTGGTTTCAGTGCAAGCCTCAACTATAGGAGGTAACAAAATAATGGAGAGGGGTAGGTATATGAACCCCCAATGTGAGAATTATGGGAAGTTTCACAGAGGAGAGTGCTTCAAGTTACTTGGAGTATGTTTTCGATGCGGAGAGAATGGATACATGGTCAGGGAATGTCCCCAAGCACCAAGACAAGATGGGTCATAAATGCAAGTCCCAAAGAGAGATGAAACAGTACGAACTAGGCCAACCACTGAGGTGGGAAGTTCTGGAGCGCCAAAGAAGGTTATTCCTCCAGGAAGGCTAAGGGGTCAGGCACGGGTAAGGGTGTTTGCCATGACTAGAGATGAAGCTACATCCGCACCTGAAGTTGTTACAGGTATGGCTCGGTTATTTGATTCAGAAGTATATTTATTGATTGATTCTGGCTCCAACATTCTTTTGTTTCTGCAAGCATGACATTACATGGTGTTAATTTGGTGCCATTGGATAGTCCGATGATTGTTAGTACTCCTATAGGGAGGATGTGATAATAAGTCAAGCATATAAAGGCTGTGAACTCTTTATTGATGGTGCTAAACTGGTAGTGGACTTAATGCCTTTAGATTTAAAGGGCCTAGATGTTATACTTGGAATGGATACCTTGGAGAAATGTCATGTAAAGTTAGACTGTAGTCTTTCAGAGGTAGTATTGATCTTGGCAAGGGTGAGAAGGTGACTTTTAAGGGAGACAGATTAACACCATCACCAACAGTTATTTCAGTTTTGTTAGTTGATAGGATGAGGAGAAAAGGGTGTGAAGCCTTCTTGGCACATGTTGTGGACATCGAGGTGAACGAAGGAAAGTTAAAAGATTTTTCCATTGTGAGGGAATTTCCAGACATGTTTCCAGAAGACTTACCTAGTTTGCCACCAACAAGGGAAATCGAATTCACCATTGATTTGATTCCAGGTTCTGCACCCATTTCCATACCACTGTGTAGAATGGCTCCAGCTGAGCTGAAGGAGCTTAAGGAACAGTTGAGAGAACTGTTAGAGAAGGGGTATATAAGGCCAAGTTCATCGCCATAGTGAGCACCGGTTTTGTTTGTTAAAAATAAGGATGGAACATGGAGTATGTGCATTGATTACTGGAGGCTCAACAAGGTGACCATTAAGAATAATTATCCTATGCCACAAATCGATGATCTGTTTGACTAGCAGCAAAGAGCAAAGGTCTTCTCTAAAATTGATCTCAGGTTAGGCTATCGTCAACTTAGAATCAGGGAATCTAATGTACACAAAACAACCTTTAGGACACGTTGTGGGCATTATAAGTTCCTAGTCATGCCATTTGGATTGACCAATGCCCAATTGTGTTCATGGATCTTATGAATAGGGTCGTTAAGGAATATCTGGACCAATTTGTCATTGTATTTATAAATGACATTCTGTTTTATTTCAAGAGCGAAGAGGAACATAAGGAACATCTCAGGATAGTGTTGCAAACACTAAAGGAGAAGGAGCTTTATGCCAAATTCAGCAAGTGTGAAATTTGGCTTCATAAGGTGGTATTCCTTAATCACATAATTTCGAAGGGTGGGATACATGTCAATCTGAGGAAAATTGAAGCAGTGGTCAAATGGCATGCACCAAATATAATGGCAGAAGTGAGCTTTCTAGGTCTGGTAGGATATTATAGGAGGTTTATTGAAGGATTATCCATAATAGCTGCTCTAATGACCAAGTTATTAAGGAAAAATCAGAAGTTTATCTAGAGTGATGAATGTCAGAAGACCTTTGAGGAGCTTAAGCACAGATTGACAAGTGCTCCAATTCTGACCTTGCCCATGGGAGATGAGGGATATATAGTTTATAGTAATGCCTCAAGAAAGGGTTTGGGTTGTGTGTTGATGCAAGAAGACAAGGTAATATCTTATGCCTTGTGGCAACTAAAGCCTTATGAATTGAATTACCTAACCCATGATCTAGAATTAGCAGTAATAATTTTTGCCTTAAAAAAGTTGGAGACATTATCTGTATGGAGTTTAGACGAGGATTTTTACAGATCATAAAATTCTCAAGTACTTATTAAGCCAAAAGAGTTGAATTTGAGGCAGAGAAGGTGGTTAAAGTTGCTTAAGGATTATGACTTATTGATTGAATACCACCCAAGTAAGGCAAATGTAATGGCTGATGCCTTAATTAGGAAATCCTCCATAGCTCATGTTCAGACAATTTATCTACCATTGTTGGAAGAGATGGCTAAGCTTAGAATAAGCTTGAAACAGGAGGAACCTGATTGCATTATTGCTAATTTCAGAGTGAGACCAATACTCAGAGAGAAAGTTAAGGAGTTACAAGAACAAGATGCAGATTTGAACAACCTCCAATAAGAAATCAAGAATGGCAAGTAATCTGAAGTGGAAGTGAGGGATGATGGATTTATGGTTGTAGGCAATAAACTTTATATTTTGAATGTCTAGGAGATAAAGGATGAGATACTGGACGATGCACACAATGTGCCTTATGCCATGTACCTAGGTAGCACTAGGATGTACAGAGATTTGAAAGAGCATTTCTGGTGGAAAGGCATGAAGAAGGATGTAACAAAATATGCAAGCAAGTGTCTAATGTGCCAGCAAGTTAAGGTTGAACACTAGGCACCTTCCGGCAAGTTAAGGCCATTTTCCATTCCTGAGTGGAAGTGGCAAAGGATAACTATGGATTTTCTGATGGGTTTGCCCAAAACCAGTAGGAAGCATGATGCCATATGGGTTATTGTTGACCGTTTGATGAATTCAGCACATTTTTTAGCAATTAAACAAATTGATTCTCTGCATGTGCTAGCAAAGAATTACATTGATGAGATAGTGAGACTACATGGGATTCCAAACTTCATAGTTTCTAACAGAGATCCTCGGTTTACTTCGAGATTTTGGAAAAGCATGCAAGAAGCTCTAGGGACCAAGTTAAATTTTAGCACTGCTTTCCATCCACAAACAGATGGTCTATATGAGAGGACCATTCAAACCCTTGAAGGAATGCTCAGGGCATGTGTGATGGATTTTTAAAGGCACTTGGGATGAGCACTTGCCATTGGTCGAATTTGCTTACAATAATTCGTACCACTCAAGCATTTAGATGGCTCCTTATGAAGCGCTGTATGGAAGAAGATCTAGAACTCCTATATGCTGGGATAAAGAAGGAGAAAGGAACTAATAGGACCAGAGTTACTCCAGATGGCAGTTGACAAGGTCAATCTAATTAAGCAAAGGCTCAAAGCAGCTCAAGATAGAATGAAGAGCTATACTGATGCACAATGAAAGGAAATGGAGTATGAAGTTGGTGAGAAAGTCTTTCTTAAGACATCTCCTTGGAAAGGTGTCATGAGGTTTGGAAAGAAGGGAAAATTGAGCCTAAGATACATTGGTCCTTACGAGATTGTTGAGAGGATTGGACCATTGGCCTATAGCTTGGCCTTGCCACCAGCATTGTCACAGATACATGATGCCTTTCATGTTTCCATGTTAAGGAGGTATAGATCAGATCCCTCCCACATCATTTGGACCACTGAGGTTTAGTTGAGAGGTGATCTGACTTATGAGGAGACTCTAGTGGAGATTCTGGACACTAAGGAGAAGGTCCTCAGGAACAAGACAGTTCAACTAGTTAAAGTCTTGTGGAAATACCATTCTAAGGAAGAGGCCATGTGGAAGCCCTTGGAGGCCATAAAGGAGAAATATCCACACATCTTCAATGACTCAGGTAAGAATTTTGAGGACGAAATTCTTAAGAGGGGGATAAATGTTGGCCCCTGAATTCCTTTTTGTTGAGTTAAGCATGATTTAAATGAATTATGAGGTCATGATAGAATTATTATTATTAGAGTTTAATTATTTATTTAAGTGATAATAGGGTTTTATTACACTGGTTAGTTAAATTAAAGTAGTAGGAATGTATTGAGGGCAATTGTGGCATGTCACTTAAGTTTAAAAGTCATGAAGCATTAAAGGAAGGGTAAAGTGGACATTTAGCACTCATTAAGGGTAAAATTGGAAGAGGAAAAATGTTGTCTTGGTTATTAGAAGAAGAAATGTAACATCCCATTACCTATGGGAAGGTTAGAATAGTAAATAAGAGTGTTTAGTGAGAGGCAAGAGATGCATTTTTATGTTCAGGCATAATATGACCTGCTCATACAAGTGAATAGTGAACTTTTCTGCACATGAATTTAAGTGTACATGCATTCATGAATAATTCCGGGTATA
>JAOQMS010043901.1:0-11098 GCA_027563885.1 Erythroxylum longipes | reverse complement strand
CATTACTAAATCAAATTGCAAATTAATTCTTTTAACACCCAAATCATTTATTCTTTGATCACTTTTGCTATGGAAAAATTTTCATTAAAATGTTGGGTATTATTTTACTTTTCCTATGAATTTTATTTATTTAATATAATTATTATCTATTTCTTTTATTTTGATATTATCTATTAATTGTGTATAATTAATTGTTTATATTAAATCATTTTTTAAATAATTTAATTTTATGTCTAAAATCATTGTATGACATTTTAATTACTATTTGCTTATATCAGCAAAGTCCCACCATAAATTTTCCTTGTCTAGACTTTAATTAAATTTAAATGTTTTATTTTATTTTATTTAAATATTCTTAAATATATTTATTATTATTTCAAATAAATCTCAATGGTGACACGTAGTCGTCATAAAATCCATAACGAGACCCAGGGCCAACAGATAAACTAATTATGAAAAGGACATTAAGACAAATGGACAATGAAGAGTTTAAGGTGTAAGGTGACCTATTTATGTGCCTCCCCTCTCCACGGTTCAATTGTTTCTTCCTCTTCCCTTTTTTGTTCTTTCTTTCACTTGAATCATCATATATAGTTGAGGTAGGAATCATCTTTATTTGCCTTGATATTTATTCAGATTATCATAAAGAGCTTGGTGTAATTCCCTACTAATTTCTGATTCTTGTTATATATATAGCTCCACATGTCATTCACTGGTTTCTTTTACAACGTCTCCCTTCATGTTTCAATCAGTAAATGATCATACCGTATAGTTATATGTAAGATGAGCATTGCTCCTTTTTATAAAATATTAGTGCATTGCCAATCCAATTTTATAGTAAAAATTAATATTAAGTAAATCAATTTAATGTAATAATCATAACAAATGATATAATGATCATAGAAAGATAATGAAGATATAAAGAAGAATTTAATTGTAGACATTTAATTTTATCTCTTATAGTTTTATCTTGTTTTATTTTTTAACATTAAGAAATCTAAAAATGCATTTTATATATTTGATTTTAAGGATCCTTTCACTAGATTTTATATGCACATTATTAATTTTAGTTTTACTTTATTATAAGTAAATTTTAGTGAAATTAGTAATCTACTAACTATGTCAAAATTACCCAAATTTTATGTTGTAGCCTTTTGATTAATTTCCAATTGCCATAATTAGTTTACATTTTGACTAATTTTATTTTTTGCAAACAAGTTTAATTTTGTAGACCTTTGTTTTTTATTCTAAAAGTTTAGGATTTATGTTCTAGGAATTTTTTACTAATTTGAAGTTAAATTAGACTTTTGGGGTCAAACTTGAAATTTAAAAGAGGTTTGAGCTGAAAAGAAATGGAAATGGAAGCAAGGTCTGATTTGTAAAATAAGGAAAGAGTAAGAGTTAATCGCAAAAGGAATAGCGGAAAAAGAAGCTAACATCGTAAGTAATAGAACATAAAATACTTCAATGTTCAAAGATCTACATTAAATGCTAATATCTTTTAAAAGGTGCAAGTAAATTCTTATTGTTAATTATAGTACCACGTTATACTTTAATATTTTCAAAATACTATTAATAGCACTCTAGTAAATAGGTTGTCAACTTAGCTTATATGACATTACAATTGATAATCTAGATCTAATAGACACTAACCTTGTCTCATAGAAAATTTCCCTAAACATTGATCAAATATCTGATTTGAAACTCAACATTTATAAAAGATCTAAGTAACCCCTTATTATTATTATTATTACTATATTATTTCAAGCACCACATTTGTATTTTATGTAAAGTGTAATAAATTCCATTTAATAACATTAAAGAATAAAATATTATTAATAAAAATAATAATTTACTTGAACCATTTATAAATATTGAAGTGTAGATCATATCTTTACACTAGAGTGGTTGGTTTTTAATTTTAGAATAGATGTTTTCTTAATGAAGGGTATCATAGGTGCTTCTGCCCTTACTAATAATTTATATTTTAATTTGTCACCTAACTCCTTGTTCTTTAGTTGTCGATCATTTCTCACATCTTTAACATCACCATCTTCTTTACAACTCTCATTTTGCTCTTTTAAGCACGTTGTAAGAGTTTGCCTCCTTTGAATTGTTCAATGTCTTGCTAATATTGAACTCAACCTGTTCATCACAAATCTAAAGAATTATTTTCCCTTGTGCACATCCATAAGGTTCTTCCTATATTCATAAATGGACTACTAATAATTAATGAACAATTTTGTTCCTCTTTAAAGTCTAACAATACGAAATCCATAAGAATAATAGACTTTTCGTCTTTAACTGGCACATCCTCCACCATGCCAAATGGTTTCTTTCTATAATAATGCGCTAACTGAATAATCAGGGATGTTGGTTTCACATCTCTTAGCCTTAATTTTCTGAAAATAGATAAAGGCATAAGTTTAATACCTGTACTTAAGTCACATAAACACTGAAAAAATTCTAAATTACCAACTACATAAGGTATGGTAAAAACTCCCTAGATCTTTCAATTTTGAGGGCATGTGGTTGGTAATTATGAAGCTAAAACTGTTCAACAAGGAAACTGTTTGATTGGCCTCCTAAGTCCCTTTTTTTTTTTTTGGCGTCCTAAGTCCCATTTTTTTATAAGATATCTTTGAGAAATTTTGCATACTTGGGTATGTTCTCCAAAGCCTCCACAAAGGAAAAGTTAATTTGCAATTTCTTTAACTTCTCTACAAACTTTTAAAATTACACATCCATTTGATTCTTCTTTAGCCTTTATGGAAATGGGATCTTTGGAACATATAGTGGGGGGGATAAATGTGGATTTTTCTCTCTTCTCTATTAACTCAAGTTTTATGATTAACAATTTTGATGATAACTGTATAATATTTCAAATTTCAAATCGGATGTATTTCCCTATATAGGTATTGATATATTTCTCAAAAGGAAATAAAATCATAGAATAATTGCTTTCTTTCTTGTAGGAACCTTCTTTATAAACTTACCTTTTTTAAAAATGGTTTTATGACATCTAGAACGATCTTACTAATTTGAATAATCAGCTCTGAAAGCCTTGACAGAATGTCCTTCTTAATGTCTAAATATTGAAGATTTCAATATAGATAATATCGAAGATTAAGCAATGACTAGTTGAAGAAAATATTTACTTAAGAAAGAGCCACTGCATTTGCAAAAAATGAGACACAGACACGAAACTTTCGAAATATCTTAGAGCATTAATATTCTTGAAAGTTATATCAAACTCTTTGTGCTTTAGAAAGTGATATCATTCTATTAAGAGAGACTGTAAAATCCTTTATACAAATTTCATTGAGAGCTTATATAGGCTAGCAAAATACTGCCACTTTGGAAGGTTGAAGAACCATGAAAAATATGCACTTGTGAGCTTGAAGAGGCTAGTCAAACTACTACTTTGCTTTTATAGTGAAATACTCAAGTTGGATATTTGGAGACTGGATGTAGTCTTTGTTACAGTATAAATCTAATATGTCATTTTCTCTCTTTCTAACTTTTAAATTTCCACGTTATAAGTTTGTGTTTTTCAAGAGGCTCCTTTAGTTTTACAATAGGCTCCTTTAGTTTTTATATTGCAAGAGGTTCCTTTTGTTTTTAAACATTAGCAGGCTCCTATCGATTAACAGACTCCTTTCTTTTTGAGCACTAACAAGCTCCTTTTGATTAAATAGGCTTCTTTAGTTTTGAGTTAGCATGCTCCTTTCAATTAATAGGCTCCTTTCTTTTTCAACGTTAACAAGATCCTTTTAAAAGTTTATAGGACCCTTCTATTTATAAATTTATTTTATAGCAGGATATTATCATTTTGAAAGTTCCTTTAATTTTTTTTACACACAATTCACCCCCTCTTGAGTGTTTTTGCTTTATCATTCTCTTCTTTTTTATTCTCTTTCTACTTAGTGTGATTCAATTTTCTTCTTAGTTGGTTCTTCCAATTCTTTCCCACTTCTAAATATGATAGCTTTTAGTTGCTTCCTTAGATTAAACTTCATGATGCTTAAGAAACTCTGCACACTTTATGTAGATAATGCATTGGTTAATTAACCTACTTAACCCTTTAGATTATTGATAAAAGTGGCATTGTTTTTTGGAATTTAATTAAACTTGGTTTCCATCCTTTTGTGATTCTCATCTTGGCTCATGAATTTGGAATTTAATAAATCCATCAACTTACCCATATTCAGTTTTAACAAACCAAACCTATCTTGTTATAATTATGGTAGGCCTTGAGCTCTTATTAGATTCCCTACAACATTATTATACTAAGTAAATTTTGGTGGTTCTTCCTCCCAAAATTATAAGTATTAGAATAAAAGTTATTACTACTTTGATTATATTGTGCTCTCATATAGTTAAGCTGCTCCATATTATTGTTTTTCACTAGGAAGTAATCAGTTATGACGTGACTTTCTTACCCATATAATTTGCATCCATATTGAATTACCTAGATTAGGCTAAAAGAAGTAGCTTTCAGGTTGTTCAATTATTTGGCTAAGTTTTCCACTTCATTCTATAATGTTGTCATTGAATCTATAGTAAGAACTCCTTTTTGATCTCTAAAGGTTGGTTAATATTTACTCCTCTTCGACATCGATAAATACTTGTTGTTTGCCATCTCTTCCAACAAATCATATACGACATTAACTATTTTCCTTATTAATGAACCACTAGCTGTAGCATTTATGGTGCAATGCATGGGCGGATTTATGCCATTTTAGAATGTTTACAAAATGGAACTCTTTAGGTAATTTATGATGTGATAGCTCCTTTGTAACTCTTTCAATCTCTTCTATACTTTATATAATGACTCCCCTTAACTTTGTTGAAAATTATTTATCTCCTCTATGACCCTAATGATCTTTGTCAAGGAAAAATATTTAGCATGGCTTAATGACAAGCCTCTCTCCTGAAATGATTAGGCGGTCTACTCAGCACCCTATGGTGGCCTTCCAGTTGATATCTAATCTAGCTGGAAAGTTCCCTTAGAGCTAAGTCTATTGGTCTTTTCACGAAATGCCTTAACATTAATAAATATAAACAATTGAGTTTTTTAAATTATTTTATTAAAAATTTTAGTACCATAACGACTCCATTTTTTATATTTCCAAAATTTCCAAAGCCCTTTAAAATCTTCAAAATACTTCTATATTCACACCAAATTCTCCACTACAAATTTTGGATTTCAAGTCTACTCATAAGCAACCTTAAACAATTAAATCAGTTAATTTTAAAAAAGCTAAAACATATCCATGCATTTAATTTTAAAAATGCATTTATATACATGTGTTCTTTACACAAAAATACAATCAAAACATATTCATAGATATGCAATAGTTCCTAAAAAGTGTTTACTAGGCAAGAATGTCTACACAGTAACACGTGACAAAGCTAACTACTCGTGAGGTGGAGTCTCTACTCCTGAAACCCCTGAGCGTACACTTGGGAGGTTTTATTTTAAAAACATAAAATAAAGTGTGAACTAAATGAGTTCAGTGAGTGTTAGATTTTCTATTCAAATCATATTTAATAATTTAAACCTCCCTAAAACAAATTCATTTCATTTTGTTTAATAAAATACCAATATAGGACATATATGCTTCCTGAAACCAAATTAAATTAGCCTTTAGAATAAATTATGGCAGCATTATTATTTTCATGAATTTTCTTACACAACATATCTTACCACTATTTTCTTTATCACACGATACCCTAGGCATAAAGTCATGAAGCTGTCCTGCATCGCTTACCTGCAATTGGTTAACTAGTAGTTATAAAGTTAGTTCTACATCGCTTACTTGCAACAGGTTAACCGTTATAAATTGACAGTTACGAAGTTGGTTCTACATCACTTACTTGTAATAATTTTGGCTAACACTATATGTACTCTATACGTGTAGAGGGTGACACAAACCCTTTACTAACTGACTCATTCTCTCTTTCTTTTTCCACTAATAGTTCTAGACACCCCTCGAACACTGTCATGCACTATCGAAATACTCTAACCAGTATAATAACATGTATAAAACCTAATGGTGTATCGTAGGCTAAAAATCATTTTTCTTAGTACCTTAACTTCTGGCATAAAATTTAAACCACTTAGTCAATAAAAAGCAAATCATACATTTACAGCTCATATTATTTTCGAAATCAACTATGGGAGGATTATATATTAGGACAATACTAATAAAATTTATAACCATACAATTTAATGCATAATTTAAAATCACATGTTATCAATTCTTTTGCAAAGAAGTTATTCATATAAAACAATTAAAATATACTCACGATTTTGTAAATTTATCGCTAAGCACACTCACGCGCATTTTATGCCTCTTCTTTATCTACACAAATAATATTTTGAGTAGGCATTTATTTCCAAATTTGAAAATAAGGCATTAAAACTATATTTTCGATTAGTGTTTAATTGCGTAACACGTACACTAATCTTACTTCTGTTTTAGCTTCAATAAGCTAATATATTGTTCTCCGTTTTAAATCTAACTTTGAAAATTACTTAAGTACCACCTTTTCTCCATTCTAACCTGTCAATTTCTTCAAAACACTATCTCACCCAATTAATTCACCATATGGCCGAATATGTAATGTTATTAATGCTATATTTTTCCGTTTGTTTTTTCACAATAGCAACCTTAAATTTTCAGCTTATTTACACCATAACCATAATCAAACTTCAACAACTCACACCAATAACTACATTTCCTCTCAAGGCCGAATTGCCCTCACCCCACACCCCCTACACACACGCACATATATATATCATTTCAATTTCTTTCCAATTTGTCAACACAATTCACTTAAGATCTATGCCAAGTGTCATCCAAACACATTAAACTAAAAATTACAAATTTTCTCCAACAAATTTCTAGCTTGTCCAAATTGACACATATTAATTATCCTTCCATTTAATTAACATATCATATCACAAATACATGTTTTAAAACCTATAACATTATTCAATTCACATAATATCATCCCCAACCATTTAACCTCAAACATCTTAAAACATACTTAAACTTCACCTAGTCCAAATTCATCATCTAAGCCACGAATCAATTTCATTTTTTATTTTCAACACACTAATTGCCTTCCTACATACATGAATTGAAGTCCAAACACATAAAATGCTTCCAAGCTTATGATCTACTCTATGGCAATTCAAAAACCACCACAAAACTAGTAGCTTAATCTAGGAAAAATTACCACTTTTTCTTTCAATCTTTTGGTAATTGATAAGTACTTAGACTTGATCAAAATATCTACAAATCATACCCGAAATACATTGAAATCTGGTTGCCGTCTTCTTCTTTTTCTCCTTCACCGAATTCCACTTTAACTTCTGTTCTTTCCCTTTTCTCTTTCACTCTCATGGTTAACAAACTAAACGAACCAATTGATGACTAATTTTTTTCTTTTTATACTCTCCATTAATTCTAATAAACAAATATTAATTCATTTAGCGCATTACCCATGTCATTTTCTCATTGGTCATCTCTAATGACTCATGAACATGTAATTAATTATTATTATTATTAACCCTTAACATAATTAAGTATGATTCATTGATCCACTAATACCATTTTATAGAAAAGACCAAATTACCCTTTAATGAATTTAATTTACCAACTAACCGAATTAAATTCTAAAAATATTCCACAACTATTTTATTATCAAATTGACCATAAAATATGCTAATTAAGGTTAATACTTATTGATTGGATGCTTTAAACAAATTTGAATGGGTATAAAATCGGCAATACCCATTATTTTCCAAAAAGGGCATTTTAATCCTAAACTTTTAGAACTTCTAAAATCCATCCAATCAGACTTATTTTCGATCCATTTCAATTTCATCAGACTCTAATACCTATTTTGCATATTTTCAATTTTTATTAGGGTTAGGTCCCCAAAAATCATTATTTAAGCGAAAATACTATTCACCTAAATTCACTATTCATCTAGAAATACTATTCACCGAAAATAAAAATGTATATTCAAAGGAAAGAAAAAGTTTAGGATTTTACAATCACCCCTCCTTATAGAAATTTCGTCCTCAAAATTTAACTGAGCATACTTGTTTAAAACAGGTAGGGATGCAAAGTACACATTTGCTACTCAGGCTCCCATTTAGCTTCCTTTATCGCCTGATTCGTTTACATTACCATAACCAAAGGAATAATGTTATTACGCAGAACTTGTTCTCTGTGATTGAGGATCTGTACTAGTTCGTTCTCAAAAGTCCAATCTTCCTTTAAGTTTATCAGTTTTTTTGCAATTATGTACGATGGGTCCACTAGGTATTTACAAAGCATAGATACATGGAAAACAATGTGAATCCTTGCAAGCTTATCTAGTAGCTTCAATTGATACGACACTCACCTAATTCTTTTTGTGATCTCATATGGTCCTATCTAACATAGACTTAGCTTACAGCATTTTGCAAACCTAAATACACCTTTCTAAGGGAAATCTTGAGAAACACTCAATCTCTAATTTCAATTTCAAGATCCTTATAGCAATTATCTGTATAGTTTTTCTACCTATCTTGCGCTATCTTTAATTTGTCCCAAATAACTTGAATTTTTCCGTTGTCACTTGTCCAAGTTTAAGACCTATCAATTTCCTTTCACCAACCTCATCCCAACATATTGGAGTTCTACATTTTCTTCTATAAAGTTCCTCATAAGGTTTCATGCTAATGTTGGCTTGATTACTATTATTATACACGAACTCTATTTGTGGTAGGTGTGTCTCCCAACTCCCTCTAAACTCTATAAAAAATACTTAAGCATATCCTCAAGTGATTGGATTCTCTAATTTTCCATCCACCTAGGGGTGCAAGGTAGTGCTAAACTTCAAGCGTGCACCTAAGGCTTTCTATAAGCTAGGCCAAAATCTCAAGGTAATCCTGTAGTCTGAGACAATAGAAATCGTTGTACCATAAAGTCTCACTATCTTGTCCATATAAAGTTGAGCTAACTTGTTTAAGGGATAATCATTCTTAGTTGGAAGGAAATATGCAAACTTTGTTAACTTATCCACTATCACCCATATGGCATCATGCCCCCTCTGACTTTGTGGAAGTCCTACTAAATCCATAGTAATCTTCTCCCACTTCCATTCTGGGATAGGGAGGGGTTGAATTAATCCCGCAAGCTTCTTATGTTCTAATTTTACCTATTGACAGGTTAGACATTTAGAAACGAACTATGCTATTTCCTTCTTCATCCCTGTCTGCTAATAGTGCTCTTTGAGAGTATCGTACATTTTGGTGCTACTCAGATACATAACGTAAGTTAAGGAGTGAGTTTCCTCTAAGATCTCTTTATTTAAGTCTCCTATATTTGATACGCATAATCATTGTCCCCTCATCACTGTACCATCTTCCTTGATTAAAAGATCTATTGTCTGCCCAATCTCAACTTTGTTCTTCAACTCTTAGTCTTGTTTTTGTCCCTCTCAAACCTGATCCACCAAAATGGGGCAAACATTAATGGTAGCAATTATTTCCCCTAAGTTTTTCCATATCCAATCTCACTCCTAGTGACCTCATTTTCACTAAAAGTGGAAGATATATCATCTTCAGTTGTGTTATCAAACTAGTAGGCCTCCTCTTTAAAGCATCAGCCATTACATTGGCTTTTTCAGGGTGGTACTATATTGTACAATCATAATCTTTTATTAACTCAACTACCCCCTCTGCCTCATGTTTAGCTCCTTCTAAGTGAACAAATATTATAAACTCTTGTGATTCATGAAAATCCTTCAGGAAACACCATACAAGTAATGCCTCTAAGTTCTTAATGCAAAAACTATTATTGCTAACTTTAGATAGTTCGTAGCGTAGTTCTACTCATGCTTCTTCAATTACCTAAAATCATAGGCTACAACTTTGTCATTTTGCATGAGAACACACCCTAACCCCTGTCTCAAGGCATCACTATACACTCCAAATCCATTAATCCTCGTCGGTAATATGAGTACAAGAGTTGTCATCAGTTTTTCTTTCAATTCATCAAAACTTCACTGACAAGCATCCGACCAATCAAATATGTCCTCTTTTTGCGTCAACTTAGTCAGTGGGGTTGCTATTATAGAAAGTCCTTCAAAGAATTTCTTATAATAGCCTACCAATCCAAAGAAGTTATTAGCTTTTGTCATAGTGGTAGGAGGTCTCCAATTAGTAACATCTTTAATCTTTTGGGGATCCTCACTAAGTCCCTTAGCTGAGATGACATTACCCAAGAAAGCAACCTTGTCTAGACAAAACTGGCACCTGCTGAACTTAACATATAACTGGTACTTTTGTAAGGTCTTTAATACTATCTGAAGGTGTTTTACATGCTCCTCATGACTGCCTGAGTGTGCCAATATGTAATCAATAGAAATGATCACAAACTTATCTAGGTACTCTCAAAACACCCTATTCATCAAATCCATAAAAGCAATCAAGCCTGGCCCTGGGAAAGGGCGAGCTAGGCCTGTGCACAGGGCCCAATTTAAATAATGTAGAGTGATTTATTTATAAAATAATAAAAAAACCTGCACGCCGTAAAGTAGAGGGAACGTCATGTTGTATTTGTCCTGTTGCTCCTCTCCGTAAAGCACAGGGCCCAACTCACCCCTGTTGCTCCTCTCTGCCGCCGTTTCGCTCCCAATGCCGGCAATTCACTCTCTTTCTGTCTCTCTCAAGGTACCCGTAACCCTTCATCAACCATTAATTTTTTTTCATTTTTTTAGATTATCTTGTTTAATTTTAATGTGAAGGAGTAGACTTATATTAAGCTTTTACTGCGAAAATGACAATAATTAGGAAGTTTGCAAGTAGTAAAAAAAAATTGTGATGTGCTTCGTGATTTCTAATAGTATCATCAGCTATAGCACAATTAAGTTATTAAATTCAAATTTTACTATTGTAATTTTTAATCATGAACTTTGTTGTATCTTTGAGTGTGCGATTCTAAACACTTACAAGTAAACTGTTGGGGGCTCCTTCAAGCATTATAATCAGGTGATATTACTCCTATCTTCTTGAATTGTTTAGATTTGATAA
>JAOQMS010043900.1:0-11098 GCA_027563885.1 Erythroxylum longipes | reverse complement strand
CGATAGTTTGCATGCATGATAGTATCAGAGCAAGTATGCATGAAAGCGTTAGACTCCGGAAGCGGGGTCTGACAGATATGGTATCTGAGCATGCATGAAGAGCAAGAGTCGGATCCGATAACGGGGTCTGACAGATGTGGTATCAGAGCAAGCAAGAGTCAGACTCTAGAATCGGGGTCTGACAGGCCAAGATCATGCATGTACATGATTGTTAGAGAGAGGTGGTGTATGAAATTATGCACAACTGTGTATGGAATTTCGGGTTGTAAAATTTTTGTATTTTTGTAAAATTCCTGAAGAACAAAAGTTGTAGATTTATCCAATTTAAGAAAAAAGAATAGAATACATCAGTGATTCAAACTTCTATTATTTTATTTTATTTTCTTATTATTATTGATTTTAATGATGAATCAATTGAGACATATAGTTTCAGTTATAGATTGATAAATCTATTTTAGGGATTGCTCTTGAAGTATTTATTAAACTTTACATTCTTGATATAAAATATATACACTTAAAGGTGTTTATCATTTTATACTTGATCAGAATCAAAAGGTTAGATTGAATTATCTATGTTGTGTTGCACAATGAGGTCTGGTACTATGATAGACCTATATATATAAGATTAATCGGTAATTGAAAAGATCTTAATTGTTTATTAGCTACCCTTAGGATATCTTCAAATCCATCAGGATAGTTGGGAAGAGTTTTGACAGATTGAGAGGTCACAAATCAATTTCTATCTATTTAATTAGGATTACTTGTTAGATCTCGAGAGAGGGTAATCATAATTATAGGATATCTAGGGTCAAATATGGTTAAATCAAGAAGGTGAAGTGAAAACAAATAAGGATAATAGTAACTCCTAAGTTTTGACCATTGATTAATCAACTATTTCAGTACTGCTTTCACCATTCAATTATCAATTCTTTTATTTTTAATCTAATTCCTATTTATTTCATCATATTTTTTACCTTAAAAATGGTGAGTAAAAATTGATAGGTGACTAATACAATCCTCACAGGAACGAAACTTTTGATACTATATAATATGATCCGTATATTTGTAATAAAGAAAATTTTAAAATAAAATTATACAATTATTAACATCTAATTGATTAAAAATAACTTCACTCATTATTATAATTTTAAGAACAAGATAAATAGTATTATGATTGAATTTTTCTGAGTTTCAATATTGAAATAATCACAAGTGCATGGTGTAGTTGTAGCTATTATTGGCAAATATAGGTCGATCCCACATGGACAGTGATTACTAGTAGTTACCATCATCCTATTATCTAGTCTATGAATTGATTGTGAATTTTGAATTAAAGAAAATAAAAATCAAACAAATAAAATAATTAGATAGCAAGATTGAATTAGAGAATTAAGGAAGCACTTAGTAAACTTTTGATATCAGAAAATTAGTATCTAGGTTTTGAATCCCCCTAAAACGCTTAATAGGTTGATCTTTTATTACGCAATTGTTGTATTCATTTATTGGACCATGGAGATTACTATGGTATGCTAATAGCTGACCTTGAGTCTCCTATAAACTAATCATAAGGTTTTCAACCGAATTACTTAAGTTAAAGTTTATAGAATTGCTTTATCAATTTGACCATAATCTGGAAGATTTATGTCATCTTATCTCTAAGGTTGCAGTAAACTCCTTCCAATTATGGTAGATCTATTCATAACCAAGATTTCTCAATCTCTATATATGAAATCAGGTTATGACATAATATTTTGAATCTATTATAACATAAATAAAACAAGTAATCAGATTACAGTATATGAATCAAACCAAATACATTAATAACAAGATCAAAACATATTAAAGTATCAATGTAGGGTTCATCTAACCTAGAAAGTAAAAGAATTTAGTTACATATGATCAGAAACGAAATCAAATATAAATAGAAATAAAAATTGAAAACAATGGGTTTATAATTCTAACTCTCCATGTTTGTCTTTTATCGAGTATTCTTGCAAGGTAAAGGTTTGCTCTTGTATTCTGATGGATATTTCGATGAATTCTTCATGTTTTCAATTTCTCTGGTTCAAATCGCCCATTAAGTCACCTCTAAGAGTTTCAGAATGCCTCTGTACATCTTATTTATCAATTTGCCTCTGAAAACCTCTTTTATATTAAATTTTAGGGTTTTGGTCGATGTATAGGCTGATGCACAACCATGCATCAAACCGTGCATAACCAAATCTTTAGAGATCTTGAATCTGCACTGCTTGAGAGACGTGCGAGGGCTGATGTATGGTCTTACAACCCTTCTATGCTTCGAATATTTGATTTATGTCGTGTTTTCTTCTAAATTCTTCTCTTTTAAGTCTGTAAAGGCAATTGCACTCTATAAACACACTTAGAGCAAATTAATTAACAAATATACGATAAAAGTATAATTTTTCAAGAAAAAATACATCAAATATGAGGTATAAATATGATTAATTATGCATCTATCAAACAACTCCAGATTTAAGCTTTTGCTTGTCCTCAAGCAAACCGTAATCAAAATTATCATTGTTAATTATCAATCCCTCATCAATTTCGATCTATCCATTCATACTATACATCATCATATCCTATTGAATCAAATTAACATACAAGTAGAATCAAATTATCCTAAAATTAACTTTTTAAAGCAATATTAATAGTACTCACATCATAATCTCATTGAAGTTAAAAGCATTAATCTTTGCACCCTCACTAAGATGTCACTCAATGCACTTAAGTGATTAGGGTGAAAAATATCAAAAATCTCAATTAGTGGATAGTAGAATTCTTACCATAGGTTTGCAATAAAATCGCATATCCACCACTTATGTATAAACTAGAAACAAAAATCCAAAAGTCTTTATATAGGTTTTAATGGGTTTTATGTATGGTATGGTTGGGATATAAAAAAGGGTTAAATTAAAGGAAATTTACTATACAATATATTTCAAGACTTGTTTACAAATACACATAGGTCCTTTTGATCATAACTATATTGGTACCATAAACTTATTCACAATTTTTTTTATCATAAACCAAACATTCAGTAACACAATTAAAGAAATAATGGACCTTTTAAAATTTTCAATTCTCAATAAGTAAATAATGTAAACAACCTTCAAGATTCAAAACAATGAAAAGGTCTTTAGAGAAAAATAGGATAAAGGTTAATATGTGGGTTTAATCAATGAGAAAGGTTAAGACTCAACTTGGTTATTCCTAAAGGTAAATATAAGGGTATCATAATTTTCAAAGAAATAGGCTTAAACAAGTTGTTGAATCTAAGTTCTTTCATAATATAAATGCTTCTAATTTAATAAAAATGGTCTCAATATGCATAATAAAAGCAAGTTTTAGAATTATTCTATAACCATGACAACACACATTAAAGAATAACAAGAGCTAAAATTTTTTTGCTCTTAGGCCCAAAAGCTCACAAAAAGATGGGTTATATGTGTGTAAATAATATGCAATATTATTCAACTTGAATATTTCAATGATTATTAAAAATATTACTGATAAAATAAATTTTATTTTAACTCTCATCCTTTTCATACCAATTCAATGAATATTTAAATATGAAACACAATATTAATAGACAAATTTCAACCAATTCAAGATATCATATCATAAAATTTAATAATCAAGAATATAATAAGCTTAAAGAATTCATTAAAGATTCATTAAACCCTTCCCCATACTTAAAAGTTGTACATTGTCCCTAATGTACACAATATATATAACAAGGGAAAAAAGTTTAGCGGTACATTCTTGAATATGGCGATTTTGTGATGTCAGATCCATCTAATGTTAAACCAATGTTACGAATACCATATTGAACCTAGCACCGGATTTGATTATGGTACAGTATTGATCGATACTAGGCACTGTTTTGGGCAAATTTTTAAATTTATAAAATAGTCCTTAATTTTTTAAAAAAATTGCAAAATAATCCTTCAGTATTGTACTATATAATTCAAACCAACCTTGTCTCAAAAAATCATAATAATATTTAAAATAACAACAATTTATTTATTTTTCTTATATTATTGTCACATATTCTACATATAAATAATAACCACAATTAATATAAAAAGATTATTTTATCATCAAAGAAATATAAAATTAAGAACAACACAAAGTATTTAAAATATTACAATTTTATCATATAATAAATAATAATTACATCAAACTATCAAAAATTTTATTAATAATAAAATATTGTTATATTTATGTTAAAAATTCTAAAAGAAATACAAAAATGACCTCTTAATTTTCATTTCAACATATTTTTAATTATTCTTTGTAGAAAAAATATAACTATTATTTATCATTTAAATTTAAATATTATATTATTAATAATAAAAAAGGATGATGATGGTGAAGAAGAGAGAGAGTGAGAGTGTGGAAAATAGAGAGACAAAAAAGAAAGTAGTATAGCCAAGTTTTGGAAGGGGGTAGTTGGTTCATTTTTTGCATAAATGTCCCTGGTTTTTTAAAATTTCAGGTACTGGATGGTATATAGATGGTATTCCAAATACTGGCAGTATTGACCGGTACCAAGTGAAACAGGCTAGTAATTGGACTTGATACCAAAATATTTTGTACCATTTTCCAGCTAGTACGGTATGTGTTGCCCTGTACAATACGAATTCATTACAATGTGTTAAACTACATCCTTGCCAAATATAAGAAAAAGGGATAAAGAGAAACAAAATAAATTAAATAACATAATTGAAAACAAGAAATAAGAACAAAATTAATTACAATGCTAAAGATGACAAATAATTAATGAAAACAAAATTTAAATTATACATAATTAATTAAGAAAAAATACTTACAAACTAAGCATTTCCTTTATCTTAAGAACTTGGCTTATCCGACAAAGATGGGCACCCTTGATGATTATCTTAGCTTGGTGAAGGGGTTGCAGAGGACGTGCCCTTGTCAGATGGTGGCGGTCGAAAATCAAAGCCTACATGGCTCGCCATTGATAACATCCTCTTTTTAATCTATTCTATTGTAGATCTTAGCTCACTCATACTCTCTAGAAGCTCCCCTTACTGTCTCTTCAGCTGATCTATCCTTCTCTGGTCCAGATCAAGCTCCTTCGATTATGGCTTTGTTGTAGGCTATGTTGCTATATCTCCTCTCTCCATTTCTGGCTTGTTGAGTTCTTTAATAAGTTGACACATGTCTCAGGTAGGACCCTACATTGACATACCATGCACATATATTGCATTACCATTAGATTGAGTGCTATTATAGTCGTAATATCCTATATTAATGATATCTTGGGCCATAAGAGTGGTACCAAATTGAGGCAAACTCTGAATACTAGATATGACCTCAAAATAACAGGGTTAAGGTTAGCCAATGAGATGATGGGGGATAAGCTTCATCATCGAGAGGAAAACATCCTGGATCACCAGTTAAGGCCCCTAAATGACTGCTCAGTGATAAAATGTACCTTGCAACTCGTATAGTTTATTGACCATACTTTATGCGACTAATTAACATAGGGAACATATCATATATAGTTATGAAAAATTTTTATATTTGTTCTTTCTCTTGTTTCAAACATACCCATTCTTCTTGCTAGCCAGGTCGCATAAGGTCCAACATATATCATGTGAACCTTCTTGTCCTTACTCTAACACTGGATAAACTAGACAAATGCATGTCCTAGGTGGATAGACATCCACTCACTTTTTCTCTAGAGAAAATAAATGATTGTGTTCCCAATGACTCCTCAATCGTCTCTTTGACTGCACAAAGTGTGACTCAAAATACCATGGATGTATTTGCGTGCTAGACTGCACAATGTTGAAGCCTTTGACATGTGTGGATTGTATTCATCTTCATAGTTGATCCTACTCCAAAAGTGTTGTAGAGACAACCTGTATAGAATATCCATCCGTAATGCCTGGTGCTTTAATGTCCCAATGTACGCCCAGTCGTACAAACCTATGGTGATAGAGAACCGCATATAGCTCATCTGATGCATCTCACCTATCATCTAAAATTGGACTGATTTAGGGTGATCCCCATTATAACATCCCTTCCCTATAAAGAATATGGAGAGGACATCTAAAGTGATCTATCTATAAGAAGGTTCCATGATTTCAAAACATTGTGACCATGCTCTTACAGCTACTAACTCTCTTACTTGTTTAGCTAAGCCAACCTACTCCAAAGCCTCCTAGTCGATGTACCGATTAGCTCTGAACTTCTTATTCTTCATTCTTTGATATTGTTCTTCCTGTGCCTCGACGTTGAATAGCAGCATTCGTGGCCTCTCTGGGGGTTGGACTGTTAGAGAAGACTCGCCTCGATTCCTCTTTCTTAGAGTCTCTTTATCACGCTGTGATTATGTCATCTTGCTTACAACTTTTAATCAAGTGTAAGAAAGTTGATGTATAATCACTAAGGTATGGTTTCCCCACACTTAATTTCGATTATGCTCGTTACTTATTAATTGCGAAAAAACTATGAAAATTTAAACAACATAATAATAAACTAAAAAAGAAATAAATAATTAAACAAATTAATTAGAAAATCATGTAAACATAAATTTGACGCAGTTAAATACTAAATCCATGCAATTAAACACAAACCTAGTTTTAATTAGCATCGGGATTAACTAATTAACCTAATCAAACATTAAAATATCACAATTAAACATATAATGAGCCAAAATCGCAAGTTTGCATAAATTAACTCTAATTTAAACCTAAATCACAAGCAATCAATCAAATTAAAAGCTAAAATCAATTGGGAAAAGATTAAATTCAACTATTACAAAATAATTAGGCATAAAATGAAACAAATTCTCTAATAATCACGAATCATGGAATTGGTGTTTTTGATTGAAAAATCCACAATTAAAATATAACACCTAATGAATCATGTATAAATAAGTTAAAGCAACAAAGAAACTTACTTGGGTGTCATTAATGTGGCTGAAAAATGTGAAAATTGGCTTGGGAGAGTTGTGGGAATGGTAGCAGAGAATTAAAGAACAAAAGAACAAAAAATTTGGAGGATTTAGGGCTTTTTACACATCACTAAATTATAGTTTTAGCGAGTTTGAACGTTTTGATGCATGCATTAGTGTGTTCAAAGAGTGAATAACTCTCTATAACCATGTGCAACCTTGAAATATAATCCTTAAACATAAAAATCCTGGCTTAATTTTTCTATCCTAAAACACTCTAAAATAAAATTAGAAACTAATATAAAATGAAAGCTAAAACAAATTCATATCAAACTTATGGTATGCTTATGATGTAGCGCTTTTTTACCGTCACTAGCTCGACGTCCTTTTTTGCTTAAGGTGGCTTGAAAGAATTGCACGATTGTAGCCTTACCGTAGGTTCCATAACCTAGAGATGAGCTACCTTCTTAGGCTTTCTACCACAATTTTCTTTTGATTTATTCCATTGAATTTGTAAATTCTCTAGTGGAGTCCTGTAAAAATTCTTAACAGGACTCTTCAACCTTAATAACATCCATATTTTACCATGAAAAAAGAAACTTCATAGTATCCAAAGATATAACCAATCTTAAAGCTTAGCTAGCATCTTCCCTTTTATTAAATTAATGGAGCCCTCGTTCACCTACCTTGGTGTTCCCATTATCACTTCCAAACCCACCTATAGGGATTATAAACCTTTTATTAAGTAGGTTAAAAAGAAATTTAGGAAGTGGTACAATAAAGAACTTAGCTTTATTAAAAGGCTCTAATTGATCAAATCAGTAATGTATAGTACTTATAACTATTAGATATTGCACCTAATACTACCCAAGAAGATTGTAAAGGAAGTTGAAAAGATGATAAGGAATTTCCTTTGGAATGGGCCCCTCTCAAACCCAATAGGGAAGTATTTAGCAAAAGGAGTCTAGAAGCTACTTATCAATAAATAAAATCTATGGGTCAAAGGATGACTAAAGAGGACTTACTTAACCAAAATTTCAAGGAAGTAAAACTCACCTTTAATGTTTCATGGATATCGTATAACTTACTCAAATTTAGAAGCCTACTATCCACTGCTTTCAAATGTATTATAGGTAATGTGAAAATAATTTAGTTTTTTTTTGTTAATTAGTGTGAAAAGGGTCCATTATATCGTCAACCTACATTATACCATCTTAAATACATGCTAAAGTTTAACACCAAAGTTAGTGACCTTATAAAAATTAGCAATGGAAACTTAACTTAGGAGGCTTTAAGCAGTTGGAAGATGCAATTCTAAGAAGTGGACTAAGATCAATAATGGAGGGTAAGGTGATTTGGACTTTTCACCCTTCTGGGAAATTCACAAATGTCTCAGCTAGGATTCTCTTTTCAACTCAAGGAAATGATGTGTCTTTATATAATATTGTTTGGTTCAGTGATAATTCCACTGGACATGTCCTTATCAATTAGCTTACCTTCAGGAATAGGTTATCAATAATTAATAAGCTCAAAATAATTCTAGGCTACTAATAATTAATATGCTCAAAATAATTCTTTCTCTTGACATTATATATGTATTATGCCTATGCACTCTAGAATAAAGGAATCACTTATTCTTCAACTGTCCTTACACTAATCCTTTATGGAGGAAAATCAAGAACATGTCTAATTTACCACTTTTTAGTAAATATTAGCTAGATTTGGTGTATCAATTGATCATACATAAGCTTCTCATTGGTTGAGTAAGGGTAGGAATGGTTTTAATTTTTATAAAATTACCAAAATTGAAAAAAGTGAAAATATGGGAAAAGTCGAAAAATAAAAAAAGAACAAAACATAGGTAAAGAGAAAAAAGTTAGTGATTGATGGTTAGGTGTTAAGTCAGAAGGAAGAAAGAAGACTAAAATGTGTAAGCGTAAATGACAATTTAAGAAGAAATTAGGCTATAAGAATTTAAGCCATGCATTCACATAGGACAGGTAAGAGAGAAGTAATGGTTTCAGTGTAAAAAAAATTAAGCATGTTTAAATACTAACTTTATTAGATAGGAAGAGAGCAAACAAAATAAGAAGCCTAAGATATATAAGAAATATAACCTAATACAAGACGAACATATGGTTATGATAGGATGTGAGAAATTATCTCTATAGGGATAAAATCTATTATTGCATGACTAGAAATCAACACGGACCACTTTAATATTAAAGCTTACATGATTTGAATACTACGTTAATATGCTTATTTTAATGAATTAACCGATGAAGATTCCAATGCATACATCACCAACTTCTTAGAGATTTGTGACACCTTTAAGATTGATATGGCAACTGAAGATGCAATAAAGTTGAGGTCATTTCCATTTTGGTTAATAGGTCGATTAAAGACACAATAAAGTTAAGGTCATTTACATTATAAAGGCATTACATGCATCTTTAATTACACTATAAAGAAGTTTTATTAAGGAATTATTAGCTAAATAGTTCTCTTCATCAAAGATAACAAAATTAGAAAAATGAAATCTATAACTAGAGACAAGGAGAGATATAAAGATATTCTAAGTGTCTATATTATAACCTACCAATATGGATGTAGGTCCAAATCGTGTACAATGGTTTAATTTATTCAATAAAAGTAGATAATTGATACAACAACTAGTAAGACCCTTAATAATAAATAATTTTGAAGAAAATCTTAAATTCCTTCATGTTTTCGTAAAATTGCCTTTAGTTCTTGAATAATGCTATCTAAGGTTCAATTTGCACAATTTTTTGAAAGAAAAAATGAATTCAATAACAAGCCAAAAAAGGCAACAAGTAAGATAATTACAAGGTAGTGTTGTCAAAGATGAAACAAAATAAAAGGATTTAAATAGTATAACCTTAAGATTACTAGCAAAAAGTAATCCTGATTATTCCAAATTCCATTTCCTTCTGAAAAAGGAATTCAAGTTTTAAGTAACCTTGTGTGTAACTAGAATTTCTATAATCCAACAACAAATTTTATGAGCAAGAGCATATTTGTCTGATTTGATATTCTTGAAGATTCTTAGGTTCCTTTCTCTCCATATAAAATACATTGTGCAATTTAGAGTTAAACTAAGGAATATTTGATCTTTTCCCCTTTTTTGTATTGATTTTCAGTCCATAAAAGGATTTCATCCTAGTTGCTATATGGACAATCCAAATTCACATTGTGAAGCAATTTGGTCCATATGAAAGTAAACAAACAACATCAAAGGAAGAGATGACATATTGTTGGACCCTATTTTCGGAGCCCAACGTTCGGAGACATCATAAGACGTGAGTGTACGTGTTACCTTGAGGGTTATCTCTATGAACCTGTATTAGCCATTTTCCACAAGAGTGGTGTGCCCACACCAGTCAATCACCAAAATCATAATTGACTTCTTTAACATAATTGTATATCCAATTCTCTATTTGTGTTTCAGAGATAGAAGAATGTGTTACGAAACCATTGCTTCAATAACCACTTCATTTGGTGGTCGGACGATAAAGTTATGGCCAAGAGATTTAAACAATGTTGATAACCTCAGTCATAATGTACCTATCTTGGGACAATTGGCATAACTTTCTCTAGAAATCTTGGAATGAGTCTATTATTAGACTATTTCAAAGAAGACTTCTATATCTACAACTTTTATGAAGACCACAAGGCGAGATTATGCTTCAAAAAGGGGTCAAAATTGTAATTTACTGTAGCTATCCCGAGAAGGTCTGCCTAACAGACATAATGTCCCTTCAAATGGACATAGACGAGCTTAGGGGCCATTTTTCACCCGAGAAGGTCCGTTTAACGGACATGAAGTCCCTCCAAAGGGACATACACTGGGCAGAAATACTAAAACACCCGAGAAGGTCTGCCCAATGGACATCAAGTCCGTCTAATGGACAGTTACGGGTTAAATTTCATATTTCTAACTCCTACAAGCTATCATGACCCATCTTATGCATATCTAACATTCCTAACTAATTTTTCTCATCATTTTCACTTCCATTCCAATTCAAAACCTCCACAAAAACACATCATATAGGATCATTGATCATAACCAACAAAACATCATTCATACTTAAACACATTCATCCTTAATTGTTGATCATGTCAAGGCAT
>JAOQMS010043899.1:0-11098 GCA_027563885.1 Erythroxylum longipes | reverse complement strand
ATTTGGTTATTGATTTCTGTATACTATGTTGTGGTTTCAAAAAAAAATTTATACTGAATTATGAATGATCGAATGCTCTAGCATGCCACCCTCGTGGAGCTCGGACTCGGACATCACACAGGATGTCAGGTACGGGTCCCCAGAGGGTGGGGTGTTACAGCATATTGTTAGCTAAGGATAAGGAGCTTATGGGAATATTGGGCCAAACTAGCTAAAGCATACTTACCACACCAAAACCTATAGATTGTGGTAAAGGATTAAGGAAGATTGTAATAGGCAATGCAAAATTTGGAGGTACCTTAGTTCCAAATGTCAAGTTCCTTATTTCTCAAGAACAAACTTGAGATTATGGGTAAGAAAATGTAGTAAGTATTTTACAAATTTTCTAAGTTCTTTAAGATAGTAAACTAAATTTAGCTACAATGCATATTGATGATAATTATGAAGTATCATTTGATATTTTGATTATAGGTAGGGCAATCCTACCTAAGAGAATTTTGATTTGGCTATTTGTTTGAGGTATGGCCATTAAACAACTACTTATATTATTGATGAATTTAATAAAATATGTCAAAATAGTATGTTAGGTTTGTTGAAAACCAAGGCTATAAAGGCATTTAGTAAGCAATAGTTACCATGATTCCTTGCTTGTTAATTTATTTATGAAGGGGTTTTAGAGAAGTCACCAGTAATATTGCCGGCTATCCAGTCATTATTGAAGGAGTTTAAAGATATTTTTAGGCAGCCAAAAACCGTAGCCCTAAGGCATACTCATGATCACAAGATACCCTTGAAACTTAATAGAAAACATATTAACTTATAACCATACCAATTTCCTTCTCATTAAAAGGTAGTGGTGGAACAACTTGTTAATGACATGTTTAAATCTTCAGTTATTTTCCTTAGTCATAGCCATTTTCCTTCTTTGTTGTTTCTTGTTAAGAAAAAGCATGAAACTTGGTAGTTTTGCATATATTATTGGTAACTTAATGATTTGACCATCTAAGATAAGTTCCATATACATGTTACTGATGACTCGCTTAATAAATTATAGGGAGAAATATTTTTTTTCTAAATTAGATCTCCTAGTAAGGTACCACCAAATCTGGATAAAAGATGCAAAAATTTATAAAACAACCTTTCAAGCTTTCTATGTCTATTTTGAGTTTAATGTTATACCATTTAGATTTTTCAATCACTCATGAATCACATCTTCCAGATCTATTTACATAAGTTCATCTTGATGTTATTTGATGATATTCTTAGTTTATAATCCCACAATGGAGGTGCATATTGATCATTTATGAGCTACTTTTTTAGTATTGTGAGAGAATCAACTATTTGTTAAGCACTGAAAATATTCTTTTTATATAATCACAGGTGGAATACTTAGCGCATAGAACTACTATAGAACTAATTTAAAAGGATTATCTATTGATTTAAAGAAATTGGAGATAAAGCTTTCATAGGCCACTCCTTCTTAAGTTAAGCAATGCAGGGGATTTCTCAAGTTAATGGTTATAATAATAAGTTTGTAAAGAATTATGGGTAATTTCATCCCTTAACTAAATTACTAAAGAAAGATTGCTTTACTTGTTCCCTTGATGTAGAAAGAGCTTTTGCTAAACTAAAATTTACTATATCTATAGCTTCAGTTTTGGTGTTACCTGAATTCTCTCAACTGTTTGTTCTTGAAACAAATGTGAGTTCTTCTGGAGCAAGTTATATTTTGATGCAAAATAAACACCTGATAACTTATTTAAGTAAAGGAATTTCCATGAGGCAATAAGATTGGTCTATCTATGAGAAGGAGTTATTGGCGGTATTTTTAACAATCACTAAATGGAGGCACTACTTAGAGGGAACTCATTTGTGATCAAAACAAACCATGATAGTCTCGAATATTGGTTACAATAAAAACTTATAACTTATTTTCAAAAGAAAAGATTGTTTAAATTGCTCGACTTAGTTATTCAATTTCGTATCAAAAAGGATGCAAGAATGTTTTTGCAGATGCTTTATCCCATATTCCTTATTGTTACGAAGAAACATGGGTAGTAAGTGTGGAAAAAAATATGGTATGTTGGTCAATTTCAATGTCAAATAAAATTAGATGATGGAGGTAACTGAGAGCTATGAAGGGGATAAAACAATTGCTACCATTGTATCTAAATTAACGGTTCACTCTTCTTCCTATAGTGAGTTTACATCAACTTAAGGGATATTGGAGCATTTTGGGAATATAGTAGGTGGTGGAAATCAATTGAGACAATAATTATTTTACATTTTTCATGATTCTTCACTAGGTGGAAACTCAGGAAATAAGGTTATTATTTAGCTATTGCATTCATTACTTTATAGGCCTTCATCAAAAAAGGATGTTGAAATTTAGGTCAAGGAATATGATATATGCCAACACTGTAAATGTAGGAATTATGGTTATTCAACCCTTCTTCAACCATTGTTGTTATCATATCACATTTGGCCGTACATTAATATGGATTTCATTGAAGGGCTACCTATAAGCAATTGAAAATCAATTATTAAGTTGTTAGCTGATTATCTTTGGAAATATGCTCATTTTTTAGGATTATCTCAACTTTATACAATACCTACCATGGCTAATTTTTTTTGGATTCAGTGTATATGCTTTATAGTTTCCCTGCTAGGATTATTATTGATCGTGACAAGGTGTTCATTAGTGTCTTTTGGTTGTAACTATGATGTTCTTTAAGTGCAGCAATAAATCTCAATATAACATCATCATCGCACCCAGTCTGAAATCCCTCAATAAAGTGGGGCTTGGGGAGGTCTGATATTACGCAGCCTTACCCCTATAGTCAGCATAACATATTATCTAAAAAAAGATTGTCAAACAGAATACCTTAACCGTTACTTGGAGACTTATTTATGAAACATGTGTTTTGCTCACTTTCAAAATGGTTTTGAGGCCTTTGAACACACTAGAAAATAAAACCTATCTTTTTAAAACTAAATTTATAGCAGTAATGAATAGGGCTTGTATCCACAAAGAGTGTGTGTCTAGCTTTTGTAATGAATGAATTGGTGTTTAGGATTTAGGGGAGGGGTTTTTGGTTAAATTCAATTAAGAAAATGAAGTAAAACTAAACTAATGAAAGTAAATTAAATAAAATAGTATAAAAGTGATAAAATTGATAAATGGGTTTCAAATCCAGTTCTTGGTTCAATCTTAACCTTTACATAATCGTCATATTGTTCTCATACCTCACTTTGAAACTATTAACTATAGATTAATAATAAGCTCTATTAACCCTAATTGGAAGTGTTTAAATCATTCATACATGAATCCTAAAACATTAAACAAGAATAACACTACAAGAGAGATAATAACACTACAAGATTAAGAGACGAACAAGCGTGTTCTTCGGCCTTAATATCAACTTTGAATTGGAAGGAAGAAGGTCAGTTCCTTATAGATCTAAAAGAGGTAAGAAGGCTCCTTTCATGTTTCCAAAATTTTCCTCCTTTTTCTTTAGCTATTTAAATGTCCTTTTATAGTAAAAATTAGGGTTCTATAAGATACATAGGTAGCTATATGATCGTCCCTAATTCATAAAGATAGATGGTCCTAATGATCTATATGGCCACTTACATAGTAGTGTAGCTCAATTTCACAACTGTGTAAGTTAACACACTACCGTGTAGGTTATAAGAGGGGTTGAAATTATATCTTCAAGATCCTAAACACTTCTAGAGAGTTATATGGTTTTATACCTAGCTATGTAGGTTGTAAGAACTTCATTTTATTCATTTTTTAATCCTAACTTCACACTAATTCATCTCCATATTATTCCACAAAGGCAAATAATATTGAGCATCAATATTACGGCTCTAAGGATATGTTTTTGCCTTATTTTAGTTGTTGTTCTTCCAACTTGTACCTAAACCAAAATATGAACCAAAATAAGTATCTTAAGCACATCATAACATTAATCACTTAGTATTAGGGAGTAAATATATAATAAATCTAGAACTCAACAAGTTTCCCCACACTTAGGTTTCAACTGTCCTCGAGCAAAACAAAAAATCAAAATCACAATTCAAAACACTTCCCTCTTTTCCATGTATCTTAAGAATAGATACTCATAAGAAAAGAGCAATAACTTTCAAAACCACGACAAGAATTAAACATTCAATGTTTTTACTCATTATCAATCAACAACCATTCCTTTTAAAAATTGAGCAATCTAGGGGTAGACTTTGAGAAGATGTGTTTAAAAATAAGATAGATTTATAAGGACACTTAGCACCATTCATAATCAAGACATTCCATAACTTTGTATATCATTTCAGTTTTCCACCTCTAAAAATTTCACATACATAATCATGAATCAAAGGAATTTTTAAGGTTATAATAGGGTCAAAGGTTAATGTGAGAAGTATTTGGATAATGTAGTTCAAAATCCATCAAATCAAAAAACATTCAACGGAGAATCAAGTGCAAAAATTAACATCCACTTAAAACTGGGTACCATCATCTATGATAAATGCAAAAACACTATTCCATAACATAGATTAAAGCCTTCACACCAAAAGACACATGAAGAATAAGGAATTAGAAGGAATCAGTCATAAATATTGATGATAAACAATATATTATAACTATAAGGAGTGATCCTTCACAATAAATTCTCCCTTATTTGCATCACAAGCAATTCACCCATTTCATACAACTTTAGGAGGAAAGACTAACATGAATTACTTTGTAAAAAATTGATTTTCCTCCTTGATAATTATTTTTTCATTTATTTTCTATTTTTCTTTTATTTTTTAAGACAAAATTGAAAAAACTACATCAATAATGGAATTTATTGATATGCGATAAAAATGCATTCCATCCATTATAACCAACTCACAATTATACTCACCCCCACAATTATGCTCTTATACATCCACCATTAACATTCATGAATGATCCACTAGCTTTAAGGCTTAGGTAAGACATTTGGTCAGGTTAAAGGCTTGTAATATGGTTAGCATAAAAAGAAAAGGCTAATAAAGCTTAAGGGGGTTTAACATATGGAAACATCATATCAATAGGTAGACTATTTGGCTAATGTAGCTAGTAAAACAAAGAATGCCTATATCATTTTGCATATTAACACATGTGATAAAATGTGGTATTGAATATAAAATCAAAGCAAAGTTAGGATGTACATGTCATGAAAGTCACATGTGAACAAAAGTCAATGAGATTAATATGGATGTGTAAGTCTAAAAACGTTCAAAATCTCAGTGGCTTATGTCTACCTACTAGTCACTACTCTTATAAAGATATGTACATTAAAAAATCAAAAAATTAAAAATACATGCCTAAGTTGCCATTAATTTTTCTAATTGATTCTACTATCTAATTATAATTATATAGTCCTAGAAGCAATAGAAAAAGAGAAAATGTTTTTTTGTTTGTTTGTTTTTTCACTTAAAAACACATAAGAAAAGAAAAAACATAAAAACACATATGATAAACAAGATCCCTATCCCCAGACTTAAATATTATATTGTAAGAAATGGAGCATTCAACTAAAAAAAAACCAAATGTGAAAATTTAAAGGAAAAGGAATAAACTCTCCTCGGGTTACCTTCTAAATAACGCCTTTGTTTGTTATCATTGGCTCGACTCCATGTTTTCCTCTTCAATTGAAGCCATTTGGGTCTTCATGTATCACTACTTCCATATTCTCTATTTGGAATCCTTCATAGTACAGTTTCAGGTAATGACCATTCGCCTTAAATGTATTTTAAGTTTTCAAGATTTATATCTCTACTACACCAAATGGAAAGACATTAGAAAGCAAAAAAGTACCAACCTAATGAGAACGCATCTTACTGGGGAATAATTTGAGTATAAAATGATAGAGAAGCACTTTCTGACCAATAAGAAGGCTTTTCCGTGAGATTATCTTATCGTGGAAAGATTTTGTGTTTTCCTTATATATCACTGCATTATGATAAGAGTCATTTTACATCTCTTCTAGCTCTTGCAATTGTAGCTTTCTATGCAATCCTATATTATCACAATTTATATTGTAGCGCTTAATAAACCAATACGTCTTTTGTTGTAGCTCTACATGAATGTGACACGACTTCCCAAACACCAATCTATACAGGACTTAGGAATTAGCATTTTATAGGCTATCCTATAAGCCCACAATACAGCTTCTAGCCTTATGCTCCAATATTCCCTATTAAGCTAAATTGTTTTCTCTAGGATTGACTTGATTTCTCTGTTGGATATCTCATCTTGGGTATTGGTTCGACGATAGTAGGAGGTGGAAACTGTGTGCATGATATGGAACTTCTTAAAAAACATTTCTATCACCCTATTGGATGAATATGTCCTTCTGTTTATGATGTCTCTTGGCATCCCAAACCTAAAAAGGATATTAAACTTGATAAAAACTACAACAACCTTAACGTCATTAGTTTTGGTGGATTTATCTTCTACCCATTTGGAGACATAATCAACTATAAGTAAGATATAATGAAAGCCAAAACATATAGGAAATAGTCCCATAAATCAATACCTTAAATATAAAAAAATTCACAAAAAATGGGAGTTTGTGGCATTTGATTTCTACAGGACAAGTTACCCTGATCATTGGGATTTATCGCATGACTTGTAAATGCATATTTAAATGATGAAGGCTAGTAAAAACCACTCTCCAAAACTTTATAGGTAGTCTCTTTTGCCCCAAAGTGTTGTCCATAAGTGTACAAAAGATCGAAGGTTAAGATAGAGGCGTCATGTTCTCAGGAACACACCTTCCTATAACTTGGTCTACACAGTCCCTCTATAGATAAGGATAATCTCATATATAGTACTTAGATTCACTCCTAATTTATCCCTTTGAGCCTTTTGAAAAACCTATAAGCAATTTATTAGTAACTAAGTATGGAGTTGTCAAATCGATAGAAAATAATTGTTCATCTAGAAACATGTCTCTTTTCTGATCAAACGAATGATGTGATCAGCAACCACATTTTTTACCTCTTCTTATCTCTTATTTCTAAATCAAACTCCTAAAGGAGGAGAATTCATCTAATTAACCTCATCTTTGCTTCTTTATTGGGGAATAAGTACTTTAAAGTTGCATAATTAGAGTAAACAATAACTTTGGCACCTAATAAGTATAACTAAAAATTTTCCAAAGCAAAAACAACAGATAAAAACTCGTTTTCAATTGTGGAATAATTCAGTTAAGCTAGACTCAAAGTTTTGGAAGTATAGTAGATGTCATGTGCAACTTTGTCCACCATTTTTCCTAAAATTGCACCCATTGCATAATCACTTACATCATACATGATCTTGAAGGGAAGGCTTCATTTTAGAGGTTGAATTATTTGTGGAGATGTTAAGAGCTCCTTAAGTCTGTTAAATGCCTCCTTGCGCTTATTGTCGAACTAAAAAAATCATCTTATTAATAGCTTGCATAAAAGAGAGGTTATATTTGAGAAATCTTTAATGAACATATGGTAAAAACCTGTATAGCCAAGAAAAGAGCAAACTTCCCGCATATTTAAGGTGTAAGGAAAACAGAAGTGACACCAATTTTAGACCTGTCCGCCTTTATACCCCTAGAAGATATAACATGCCTTAGAATTATACCTTGATTTACCATAAAATGGCATTTCCCCACTTAATTACAAGGTTAGTTTAAATAAATCTTTCCAAAATAAGTGTAAGATTCTCTAGGCAATATCAAAAGAAGAACCATAAATACTAAAATCATCCATAAATACCTCTATGATCTTCTCAACATACTTAGAGAAAATGCTCACAATGCATCTTTAGAAAGTGGCAGGTTCATTGCACAAACTTGACATCTTTCAGTGAGAAGATGTACCAAATGGGCATATAAAAATTGTCTTTCCTTGGTCTTCTAGTACAATAGGGATTTGAAGACATCCTAAAAATCCATATGGAAAATAGTAATATTCATATCCAAATAGTCTTTCAAGCTTTTGATCAATATATGGAAAGGGGAAATGTTCCTTACTAGTTATGACATTTAACTTTCTATAGTCAATGTATACTCGCCACCTAGTTTGCAATTGCGTGGGAACCAACTCACCATCCTAATTAGCCACCACCGTAATTTTAGATTTCTTTGGAACCACTTGTACCAGACTTACCCACTTATTATCAAAAATAGGATAAATGACACCAATATCGAGAAGATTTAGTACTTCCTTCTTCACAACTTCCATCATTGAAGGATTAAACCTAAGTTGTGCTTATCTGGTGGACTTATCATCCTTCTAAAACAAAATGCAATGTATGCATATAAAAGGGCTTATTCCTTAAATATTTGCAATTGTCCATCTATTGACATTCTTATCTTCACTTAACACTTGAATATGTTAATCTTCATGATCAGAAGTCAAAAATATAGAAATAGTAATTGGAAGAGTCTAATTATCTCCTAAATATGCATACTTTAAGTAGGCAGGCAATGGTTTTAACTCCACATCAGGTACCTACAAATCAAAAGGTAATAACCTCTCGTAAGATTTAGGTAACTATATAGAAGTAAGTTTATATCTTTTGGGAGAGGTTTCCAAAGAATGTAAAGTAGCTGCCATCCTAATTAGCTCCTCTCCCAACTCAATGTTATTAGTGGATTTTAACTCTAGATACTTAGTTAAAATTGCTTCTAATTTATATTTACAGCTTAACTTAAACATCTCCTGCATTAAAGGATCAATCACATTAATATAAAAACTAGAATGATCATCTTGAGGATGTTTCATTGCATAAAAAATATTGAAATGAATTACTTCTCCATCAAGTTTCATTGTGAGGGTTCCTTACAAACATTTATCTTAGTTTAGGTCATGTTAAAAAATTTTCTCCCGATTAAAATAGGTATAGGATTATATAAGATTTCATCATTCATATCTACTACATAAAAATCTTGAAGAAATACCAAATTATTGACCTTTACTAAAACATCCTGAACTACTCCATCAGGGTAAGCATTAGTAAAATCAACTAATTGTATGATAACACACGTCTTTTTTAAAGGGCCCAAGTTTAAGGAAAGATAGATAAAGCGAGACATAACATTGATTGGTGCTCCTAAATCTATCATAGCTCTCTTAATTACAGTGTTACCAATCTTACAGGGAATTGTAAACATACTTGGATCCCTAGATTTTGGAGGTATTTTCTTTTTAAAGACTACATAAATATTCTCATCCATCATGACCTTTTCATCGCCTCTTAGCTTTCTTTTGTTAGTGCCCAATTCCTTAAGGAATTTTACATACTTGGGCACTTGTTTGATTATATCAAATAAAGGTATAGTTACTTCTATCCTTCGAAAAGTCTCCAATATCTCTTTATCCTTTTACTTCTTGTTCAATTTTTCTAACCTACTAGGAAAAGGTAATGTGTTAATCTTAACCATATTAGTACATTCAGAGTTTACCTTTGAGTTAGACGAGGGATTTCCTTCTTCTCCTAACTAGTTCTTAATCACATCTTCATTGGCTATCCTTAGTGGTATCCTTTTAAGATCCTCAAGCTCCATACGACTCCTTAAGGTCACCAGACTAATGTTCCTTATATTTACCTCAGGTTAAGATGATAACGTTCCTCTACTTTATGATTATAGGAAATTGATAGCCACCACCATCTGACTTATTTGGCTCTTCAAATTCTGGATGTTAGACCTTCTATCTTGAAATTGAGATCTTGTCTCTTACTATAATTGTTTTACATCTTGTTGACATTGAAAAGTATTAGGGGTAAAAGAACTAACTATGTCTTCCAGAGATGTAACTGAGTTGGAAAAAAGGTTTATGGAGTAGGTTAGAATTGTTATGTTCTCTATGGCCTATTTTGGAAGTAATTATGCTGCTTATTCTCTCTATAACTAAAGTTTGGATGATCTCTGTAACCTAGGCTATAAGTCTAGGAATATGGGTTGTATTTATAAAAAAACTTTCTCCCTATAGCATCTACATGCTTTATGCTTCCCTTTTGCAAAGTTGGACACCAATTTGTTGGATGGTTCACAATTGCATATATACTATAAGCTTTCATTTGTACTTGCTCAAAAACAATTTGTGTAACAAAAGATGTTGCTTATTCTAAGCAATGCTCAATAAATGAACTATTTACCTAATTTACCCGATGAACATTGTTACAGATGCCAAATTGTTTAGTGGTCGCAACCATATGCTCGATTAAAATTTTGGTCTTTATGGGATTGTTTTCATGTAGTGCTTCATCACTCACTACATTTACCAAGCTCCTATCAATAGAAAATAATCCTTCTTAGAATTATTTAATGAGGAGTTATTCCATGATATTGTGGTGAGGACAGCTGACATATAACTTCTTAAATTGCTCCTAATACTTATAAAGGGATTCTCCATAATATTGCTTTATCTTTCTTTTCTTATACTGATTGTCTTTGATGTTGGAAAGTATTCTCTAAACATAGCCTCTTCATTTTAATCCACATGCTCACTCTCCCTGTAGGTAGATCAAAAAGCTAGTTTTTGACTGCATCTGTTAACAAAAATGGGAAGGCTCTTAACATAATCTGATTGTCTATCACCCCTGGAAGTTTCATACTAAGACAGATCACATCAAGCTTCTTGAGATGCTTAAATGCATCCTCTCCTACAAGTCCATGAAATTTTGATAAAAGATGGATTAAGTTAGACTTAAGCTGAAAAGTAATATGTTTAGTAAAATTAGGAAAAGTGATGCACAAAGGTCTTTAAGTAAAGTTTGTTATAGCCAAATTTCTTAGAGTTCTTGGATTGGCTATGGCTTCTTCAAATTCAAGTCCTTATTGTATCCTTGGAGTTGCTTTGTTATCCCTTCGCAACCTTTATAGTTTCCTTTCGATCTCTGGATCAAATTGTACATATTCTTAATGAGTTGATCTTGTTACTACCATACACGAACACTAACAAACATGAAAAGATCAAGAAATAACAATAAAAACTAATTATAAATAATATATACATACATACATACATACATACATACATACATACATACATACATACATACATACATACATACATACATACA
>JAOQMS010043898.1:0-11100 GCA_027563885.1 Erythroxylum longipes | reverse complement strand
GGATTGGCATGATGATTTGGATTTGTTGCTTCCGCTGGAAAAATGATTTCTTAAAAGTTTTGAAATCTACCGTTTCTTCAAATAGAGCATGCTTTCTTTTTCGAATCCAACACAAACATAATTAAAAACAAACAATTAATTAAGTGAGACCGTCAAGGTTACTCACCGTACACTCCATATTAGCAATTGCTTCAAAGATCTGGAAACTTATGAATGTGGACATTTATCCTGCACATAAAATTATTTAATACACACATTAATAATTGCACAATTATAAGTATTTCTTTATGCACAAATGTGTACGTGGAATATGTACAATGCATGCTCAATGACAATCCCAGGTATCTTTCTGTTATTTTTGTCACATTATCAATCATATATCAAAACTCATTTAAGTATCATTTGTATGTAGGGCTTATACCTCAAATAAACACTCTGAATTTAATTTCACAACCCAACAAATCATTTCAGATTTTTCTCCAAAAGCTGACTTTCGGGTATACTGTTCTTGATCAATATGACCACAAAAATGAAATAATTTGGCAATACTTTATTCTATAAAATTTCTCACCTACCTCTTAAGTTTCTAATGACTCTAATACCATGCAATTTGGTTTAGTTCTCTGAAAGTTATACTCCAAATACTGTAGACTAAGCACATTAGAAATTTAACTAATGCATGATCAAGTTGTACAACTCATATCTCTCAATTACAATATCAAAAAATTACAAACTTTATATCAATTGAAATCCAAGAGAATAAGTTATAACTTTTGTGAAGACACTTTTGTTTGATTCAGCCTACGTCAATACAGTTTATTCGATAACAATAGGACATGATTTTTATCTCAGGTTGTGATATAGCCTAAGCCAAGACTCAATTTCAAACCAGATTTTGAAATTCTTAGAGATAGAATTAAAATTCAATTTCTTCAAAAAAAATTTATCCCTATGTCTCTATTTTTCTCCAAATCAAGAATAATTCCATTTTGATAACAACAGAAGAAGTTATGTCTAAAAGCATGTTCAGTGAAAATACTTCAATTATGAAATTCCAGAACTCCTCATCAATTTCTTCTCCAATTTATCACTCAATGTCTCCAAAATGATTTCATATGGTTATAAGTATTTTACAAGATGTATAAAAATGTGTTTCGAGCCTGTTGGTTGAAATCCCATGTCATTTGGAGGTTGGGAGAAGAAGTTATGGACAAAAGATCAAAGGATGTTCAAAACAGTCCCTCCTTTTTTTTTTAGAGTTTCAGAGTCGCGATCGTGCATGTGTACAATTGCAACTTTCTTCCTTCAACAGCAGAGTTGCTTTTCAACAGAGTCACGATGCACGATCGCGACCTGCTATGTTCCCTTCCTTCGTTTCTTCCTTTCTTTCCATTTTTGACTAAAAACTAGAAGTTTTCAGATAAAACTTTCTTCTAATCAATTATTCCTCTATGTCTTAGGTTTCTAACGACATCAAATTCATACATTTTGATCTTGTATCGTGCAATTTATGATCCAATTTATGATCAAAATACTCCATACTATTTCTTATACCTTAACAGAACACTATTCTTAATTTCAAGACAAATTTCGAGACTCTTAAGGACAGAATTTAAATTCAATGTCTGTATGAAAAATGTAGCCTTACACCTCTATTTTAATCGAGATTAAGAATCATATTATTTGGATAACTACAGATCAAGTTATGTGTAAAAAATAGAAACATAATTAGTGAACATGAAACAGCTACATTCTCCAGCACTCATCTTCCAAATTTCCAGATTTCGTAACATCCAACCTCATGCACCTAACACATCTTGTACAAAGATCACCCTTTCTACTTCATTTACTCTTCATTATCAACTCCATTCCAACTCAATATCATTCACAAACAGATCAAAACCAATTATCAAAAACATCATATATTCATGCATCTTTTTTATTTTTGTGTTTCTTCACTTTCATTTTTCTGCATTTGTATTTTCTGTATTCTCTTCAATTTCTTCCTCTAACTATCATTTAAATCATTCATTATAATTTCCAAACATCACCGTATACCTATTCCTTACCTATAAATTTATTTTTGTTCATCTGTATTAACACCCAAATATTTGCGTGAACAACAGTGAAGACCAATATACACGTATATCAACAGTAACAAAAACAGAGCATACATCTTTCATATCTCCAAAAATTTCTGCACTCTTTTTATTCATATTTTCATCGATCTTTCACTCTCAAAGATCATTTTAACACTATCCTATGACATTTTGATCATTAAATCTATAAAATCAACATATGCGATATATCTTGTTTTTTTTTTTACTCACGCTTCAGCATATGTACATTTTCATTTTATAACATCAACGACTAACTAACATGATGCATGTTTCATCATATGCAACAATATGGAACCATAAAATGCTTACTTGTTTAAAGCTCTAAATCTTCAAAATCACTTGAACTCTAGCTTTCCAATATCACAAGATCATCCACATTCCAAGGTTGTAGGGTTAGGTTTCTTATGGTAAAAGAAAGAGACAACAAAATAGGAGTAGCAATAGTAGAGGAAAGCAAAGTGTAACTTTGGTAAAGGTTCGGTGAAACAAGATCCGAAGAAGAAAAAGAAGCTTTAAGAAGAAAGCTAAAAAGAAGATATTTTTAAGACAGGACAAATGGTGTCTTTTTCTTTCAAAGTTAAAGGAATAGTAGTAAACTTTTTAAGATCCACTTTACACGTGACACTTGTCACTCATCCATCTTTTAAGGCTTTAACTAGTTCTCATTTAACTAGTCCAACCAACTCCAATGTTTTTATTATAATTGTCTCCCATTTTTTTTAAAATATCATTTTAAAAAAATTCTAAAGTTATCTATAAATTTCCTCCAATATCATTTAACTCTTATTTCTATTTCCATTTATAAATGACTTGCCACTTGGCATTTTTTCTAAAATTCTCCAAAAATTCTAAATCAATACATATATTCTCCACATCGATTTTCAATACAATTAATTCACAGTTCTCACATAATCACATTTATAATCAATTATACCTGGAATTCATAAATGAATGCATGTACAAATATTTTTAGGCGTGAAAAATTTCAAATTCACATGTGTATGTTAACAATATGCATGAGCATGAAATGCATTTTTCTTAATCTCTCATTGATCTCACATGTACTGATTTTAGGGTTCTAACCCTTAGTATGGGAACAGGATGTTACATTTCTCCCCCTTAATAAACTTCGTTCTCGAAATTATTATCTGTTTGTTCAAAGAGGTAGGGTATGTTTCCTCATATGCTCCTCCGTTTTCCATATAACTTCATTACTCGAATTATTTCTTCTGCTTGACTCTAGTTCATTGAATCAATCAATCCTTCAATTACTTATTTAGATACCACACTATCGTTACTGTTTTCTTAATATATTTTAGATTACTCACTATTTTCACTTCCTGTGCTGATAATTCATCTTTGTCAGAGCATATCATTATTTCTTAGCATACTCACATATAACACAGTATGAATCTAATACTTCTTTGTTGGTAATACAAACTCATATGTTAATGGTCCTATGCTTTCAATAACTTCATGTGGACTAATACAATTCGAGCTTAGTTTATCCTTTTTCCTAATCTGAGCACACCTTACCCAGGTGATACCCTCGGAAACATTTCATTTTTTTCCACTTCTCTTCAATGTTAATACACTTATCTCATGTGTCTATCTCACTTTATTCCAAATCTTCATTGTTGATCCACCTAATTCATTCGTCTTTTTTGAGTCATTTAATTTCTAACACAGATCAATTTCACTTATCAACAGTATCTTGAATCAATTCTGGCCTTTATCCTTTTTTGGCCCTCTTCGTTTCAATGTAATGGTGAATGACTCTTTTTATTGTATAACGCCTCATAAAGTATTATAATGATATTACTATGATAATGATTTTTATGCTTGAAGTCAATTAGAAATATACATTGATCCTATGTTCCTATGAACTCCAAAATATAACCTTTAAGCATATCTCCAATAGTTAAGACTGTTGGCAATTTATACATGTAGTCACTTGTTTCTACATCCTTAGCCGTTAAGTACTATTTTGGAGTATTCCTACTAGGATGTATAGCTTGGGTTGTTATTTGTGCTTTCTCTAGTAATCTCTTTGCTCAATCATCTTTATCAGGTGTACATACTTCTTATTTCAATCACAAAGTATCTTTTTCCACTTCAAACTAGAAATTCATATTCATTTTCAATTCCTCAATAAGATTCCTAATTCTGGATCCTCACTTTGGCTTTGTTAATCCTTTCATACAAAACTATTTCTTTTTTTAAAATCTCGGTGTAGCTAATAATACTTCATTTTCCCCGACTTCATCTCAACACTCTATGCTCTTTATTGCACTAGATTTAGTAACCTTAATATCTAAATTTATGCTACACCATTATTGAATTTTTTGTTCAAGCATCAGATACACATTAGCTTTACCGAAACAAATACTCATTTGTATAATCATGATCTTTTAGTAATTGTATCCATTGTCTCGGTCTTATATTCAATCTATTCAAACTCAATAATTACCTCAACTTAAATGATTTGTATAAGATTTGAGATGTCTCTGTACATGTAATGTCTCCAAACTCTCAAACCAATTACTATTGCAGCAAGTTTCAATTTATATATCAAATAATCAACTCATGAAACTTTAATTGTCTCTATGCATATGAAACAACTTTATTTTGTTGCATTATATTTCATCCTAGTCTCTGGTACAAAACATCATTACATACGACATAATCTCCAAAACCAAATGATATAATTACATCAGTGTTATAATTCATCAAGGATTCTTTTTACATTCATCAGTTCATACGATTTACACGTTTTTCCTCAGACATTTTTGTCAAAAGGGCTAAGATTAGTAAAATCTCCTTAACAACTTTTGGTAGTGTCCAATTTCTAACTAATTCTAGAGAACTCTGGATCTCTTATATATGCCTTGGAGTTTTCTCACTTCATTATTACCTCTATTTTCTTTGTATCTCCCAATATGTCATGTTCAGATATTATACGGCCCAACATTTTATTTGATCAAGATAAGATTCACTCTTATTGAACTTGGTATATAATTGTTTCTACATTTATGATATGTAAGAATTACCTTAAATGTTCAAAACATTCTTCTCAACTTTTTGAACACATTCGATATATGATCTATAATCATAGTCACTAATTGATCTACTTTTTCTTGGATCACTTTAATCTTCAATGCCATGTTACTGTCAGGGGCATTTGTTAATTTAAACAGATATAACCAAAACTCTATGTGCCAATGATTGGTTCTCATAATCCTTTAAGTAACAAATTCCTCAATGAGGTAATATTATCTCATGTTATTTTCAGTTTCCCAATTGACTTATTTTCTGGAAAAATTTTCTCCATTCATTCGATTTCCTCTGATTTCATATTGACTTATTTTATTGTCTATTCATTCATACTAGTTTCTCCACACATTTCAATTTATTTGAAATCTTAACTTCCTGTGTTAGCAACACATTCTTCAAATCTAATCTGTATCTCTTGTGCATATTTGCATAGAATATAATGTGGACTAAATTCTCCTCACATTAGCAATAATGTCTCCTCAAATTTAAAAATCTAATCACATAGTTGGATACTTTACATCAACAAAATGCATACTCTCTCAGTAGCATATTCTACATCTTATACTTGATTCTTTGTTAGGAATAGGACTCTAATGTTCACTTTTGAATTATGACATATTCATTTATGATTGTTCCTTCATTTATCATTCTTAAAAATAAACTGTTTAGTCTGCTGAACCTAATTCGGTGAAATTCTTCTTCGAATGAATACTTCTGGCTACTGTCATCTATACTATTCACGTAACCTTTATCAATCAACTGTTATATCATCAGCGCATTATCATACATTCTTAATACCTCAAGAAGACCAATTTCTATCGTTCTTACAAGGTCATAATGTTCTAATTACCAAAACTCGATGAAATAGTAAACATGATTACTGTCACATATGCTTAGGTGTGTATCATCAAAGTCATCTCATTTTGTTCAAAGATTTATCTCTGACAATTCACCAATTTATATCTTACACAAATGATACTTTGATCTCCATTGATCCTAGACAACATTTCTCTCTTTATCCTCGCCCACGATCGGGGTATCTTTACCACGATCGTGATAGAAACCTATTTTTGTCAGGCCACTATCGTTCTCTACACTTTCTTCCTCGTATTAACATATATACTAACGTCAATTCTACTCCAATTTTTCCAGAATTTATCTCTTCTAATGTTACATCATTTCATATTAATTCAACTACCAAGTTGATTGCATTTACTCTTCTTATTTGATTCTTTATATTTTTTTAATCTCCTTATCACATAAAATCCTATCTTGTATGCATTTCTAACCTTCTTCTTACTACACATCATTCTTCTAATGTAAAATCATTTATTTCTACTTCATTCCCCTTCTATTCTTTCCTCATTTCTATCTCATTTTCCTATGGTCATTTATTTCCTCTTCCAAATGTATATCCTAAATCCATTTATAATTATAGATGCATAATCCTCATGAAATTCGGATCTCAATCTCAAAGACATATTCGTATGCTAAGTCATAACTCTTGTAACATTAATTAAACAACCATTTCAGTTCCAAATTCATCTTCTTAAGATCATAGCAAATTTATGTTTTCATTGCATTCTGCTTGTATACTTTAATCTCATCATTTCTACTTATATCTCTACTTTCCTCAAACAATCCTCAACAATATATTCACATCTATATCACATTCAAGGGTATACCATCACAGTACAATATTGATATCATGTTCAATGATACAACCACACATATAAATGTAGTGAATCTTTATCTATCATATAGAACCAGATACTATTTCTCATTTCTAAATATCCATAAACCTTTATTTCTTCACATTCTGAAATATCATCATTCTTCTCAGTGCTTCTAACAGCTCAAACTATTAAGGAATGCTCATGCGTGTGACCCATGTAAATGCTACTCAGACTGGGGATCAATTATCGCTGCATGCTAAGACATGTCTAAAATGCATGTAACTTGACTCAGATCTTGAAAAACACCCATATAAGATACTAAATCTGGGCTCTAATACCAAAATGTAGCACCCCACTCTCGCAAGACACGTACCCGACATCCTGAGTGATATCCGAGTATGTACCTCGCGAGGGTGGCATGCTAGAATAATCAATTAGTCAAATACTCGAAAATCAGTACAAATTTTTCAAAAAAACTCACTCGCGTGTGCGGAAATCAATAATCAAATTCAAGCTCATACTTTTATTTCATAAACATTGAAATCACAATTATTATTATACTTTGATCACTCCCATTTAAAAATTTTCTAATTTCAGAAGTTATTACATACAGAAAATTATACAGAAATCGCGAAATACACAAATTGATACAAAAATAAGAAAGTATAAATGCAGACGCGAACTGATCCTGACCTCTATCTCTCACTTGAATGCAGTGGCTATACTTTTGTTTGCCTAATAGGGTAACTCTTCTGCATCTGAAAAATATTGAAAATTTTGGGTGAGCTTTGCGAACTTAATGAGGTAACCATTGTCGATGGTTCACTCAATCCATGCAACACATCAATACACATAACATATAATTCACATCTCTACATTTTGCATAAATTACTGCATATCACATTATCACTTAAGGTAAGATAATTTTACATATCAACAATCAAACATACTTATTAAAATGCATATGAAATGTTCATGTGACTCTTTTCCAATTGTTACGTTATTGTGACTAAGTGCCTAAACTGTCCCGTATCCATTATAGATACTGAGCTCATTTATACTGTCCCATATCCGTTGGGGATACAGGGCTTATTTTACATAGTGAGCCTTTGGCTCTTATACACTTTCTGAGCTTTAAACTCTTTTTCGTAATCTGATCTTTAAGCTCTTTTTCGGTGGCTACTTAGGTCACAACTCTCATTATCTGATCATGCATTCATGTATGGAATGCATCTCTTATAATCAATCAGTCGTGTCATGAAGCATTTAGTACTTCACATTCATATACAAGTAGCACTTCAAGATCACATTCATTCGTCAGAATCATCGGACCTTCATTGTCCAACACAATCAAATCACATTCATTCGATAATTCAAACATAATATAAAAAAACAATTAATTGAGTGAGACCGCCTAGGTTTCTAACTGTACGCTCTATATTAGCAATTGCTTCCAAGATTTGGAAACATCTGAATGTGGACATTTATCCTGCATATAAAAATTATGCAATACACATATTGCACATACATTAATAATTGCACAATTATAAGTATTCCTTTATGCACAAATGTTTACGTGGAATATGTACAATGCATGCTCAATGACAATCCCCGGTATCTTTCCAACATCACATTATCAATCATATATAAAAAATCACTTAAGTATTATTTGTACATAGGGTTTATACCTCAAATAAACACTTTGAATCTAATTTCATAACCCAATGAATCATTTCAGATTTTTCTCTAAAAGCTGACTTTCGGGTCTACAGTTCTTGATCAATCTGACCACGAAAATGAAATAATTTGGTAGTACTTTCTTCTAAAAAATTTCTCTCCTACCTCTTAAATTTCTAATGACTCCAAGATCATTCAATTCGGTTCAGTACTCTGAAAGTTATACTCCAAATACTGTAGACTAAGCACATTAGAAATTCAACTAATGCATGATCATGCTGTCAAGTTGTATAACTCATATCTCTCAATTTCAATATCCAAAAATTACACACTTTATATCAATTGAAATCTAAGAGAACAAGTTATAATTTTTGTGAAGACACTTTTGTTTGATTCAGACTACATCAATACAGTTTATTCGATAACAACAGGACATGATTTCTATCTCGGGTAGTGATATAGCCTAAGCCAAGACTCAATTTCAAGCCAGATTTTAAAATTACTAGATGCAGAATTAAAATTATATTTCTTCATAAATTTTATATCCCTATGTATGTCTCTATTTTTATAAAAATTAAGAATCATTCCATTTTGATAACCACAGAACAAGTTATGTCTAAAATACTGAAGCATGTGCAGTGAAAATACTCCAGTTATGAAATTCCAGAACTCCTCATCAATTTCGTCTCAAATTTATCACTACATATCTCCCAATGAATTTATATGGTCATAAATTTTGGTGGAGATGTAGAAAAATGTGTTTCTAGTCTTGTGGTTCAAATACCATGTCATTTGGACGTCAGGAGAAGAAGTTATGGACAAAAGATCAAAGGATGTTCAAAACAATCCCTCTTTTTTTTTTAGTCAGAGTTTCAGAGTTGCGATCGTGCACGTGCACGTGCAGGATCGCGACTTTCTTCCTTCAACAGCAGATTCACGATCGTACTAAGGCATGATTGTGACTTCCCTTATTTTTCAATAGAGTCGCAATCGTGCTGAGGCACGATCGCGACCTGCTGTGTTCTCTTCCTTTATTTCTTCCTTTCTTGCCATTTTTGACTAAAAAACAGAAGTTTTCAGACAAAACTTTCTTCTAATCAATTGTTCCTCTATGTATTAAGTTTCAAACGACATCAAATTCATACATTTTGATCCTGTATCGTGCAAGTTATGATCAAAATACTCCATACTGTTTCTTATACCTCAACAGAACACTATTCTCAAATTCAAGACAAATTTTGAGACTCTTAAGGACATAATTTAAATTCGATGTCTTCATGAAAAATGTAGCCCCTCTATTTAATAATCACCCTTTTTTACTTCATTTACTCTTCATTGTCAACTCCATTCCAACTCAATATCATTCACAAAAAAATCAAAACCAAATATCAAAAACATCACATATTCATGCATCTTCTTCATTTCTGCATTTCTTCACTTTCATTTTTCTGCATTTGTATTTTCTGCATTCTCTTCAATTTTTTCCTCTAACTATCATTTAAATCATTCATTCTTATTTCCAAACATCACCATATACCTATTCCTTACCTCTAAATTTATTTTTGTTCATCTGTATTAACACCCAAAAATTTTCATGAACAACAGTGAAGACCAATATACATGTATATCAACAGTAACAAAAACAGAGCATACATCTTTCATATCTCCAAAATTTTCTGCACTCTTTTTATTCATATTTTCATCGATCTTTCACTCTCAATGATCATTTTAACACTATCCTATGACATTTTGATCATTAAATCTATAAAATCAACAGATGCAATATACCTTGTTTTTTTTAACTCACGCTTCAGCATATGTACATTTTCATTTTATAACATCAACGGCTAACTAACATGATGCATGTTTCATCTTATGCAACAATGTAGAACCATAAAATGCTTACTTATTTAAAGCTCTAAATCTTCAAAATCACTTGAACTCTAGCTTTCCAATATCATGAGATCATCCACATTCCAAGGTTGTAGGGTTAGGTTTCTTACGGTAAAAGAAAGAGACAACAAAATGGGAGTAGCAATAGGTGGAGGAAAGCAAAGTGTAACTTTGGTGAAGGTTCGGTGAAACAAGATCCGAAGAAGAAGAAGAAGCTTTAAGAAGAAAGCTACGAAGATGATGTTTTTAAGACAAGACAAACATTGTCTTTGCCTTTCAAAGTTAAAGGAATAGTAGTAAACTTTTTAAGATCCACTTTACACGTGACACTTGTCACTCATCCATCTTTTAAGGCTTTAACTAGTTCTCATTTAACTAGTCTAACTGTTAGACCCCAATTCCGGAGTCTAACTCTTGCTTGCTCTGATACCACACATGTTAGACCCCGTTTTTGGAGCCCAACTATCCAGAATATCATAAAACGTGAGCTTATGACCATAATGTGGGTGTAATCCAAGGAAGAACACCTTAACCATTATTAATTCATCTTCATGCTTTTATATCATAACATACCTAATCGATAGCTTTTTCAAGTATACCAATTTTCAACTCAATCTTATCCATACACAAATTCCTATGTCCACTCAAATTCATCCATACATAATTCATAAGTCATTAAC
>JAOQMS010043897.1:0-11101 GCA_027563885.1 Erythroxylum longipes | reverse complement strand
GTGCAAAAATCACTGTTCACAATTGCATGAGCATGAGACGCGTTTTCCTAATTTCTCACGTGCACCCGTTTCTATAATTTAACCCGTTATATGGAAACGGGATGTTACACTTGATGTGTTTCTTAGTATATTAGGGTAAACGGCGAAGAACGGAGAATTTGCAATGAGTGTCAGACCAAAAACATAGCCCACGATCGTGGCACAATAGGCCACGATTGTGACAGAGAGGGACAAGTCAGGGCAGCCAGGAAAAAACTCGAGTTTCGTAAGATTTTTTGGATCGTTTTGACCTTAAATTAAACCTAGGGCATCCAAAGTATAAATACATCATAGAGGGACAGAACCAACAACCTTGGAGAGTCTAAAAAGAGAGCATTCACGTCAGCCAAATTTCGAAAAAAACCCAGAGTGTTATCGAGAGATTGAGGAAGGAGACGAAGGAAGAGAGTCACGGAGACGAAGCTGCACCCGACGTACTTCCCAGGACAGGTGGTTTCCCACAGTCGCTGCCCCCACAAATTCGTTCCGATAGTATTTCTATTTTTATTTCAATTTTATGGATGCATGAAATTGGAATGATTATTGAAATTAACTGTTGTCGAATATTGATTTATGCCTAAACTCACCTTCGAGTTTTTGGTCCTTGAGACTAATAAAGTTTTATTGATTGTGTTTTATTGATTTGATTGTGACTCAATATCTGTTCGTAATAATTCAAAAATAAACTGAAAGGGTGAGTCAATTGAAAATAATCAAATTAGGCTAACGAGAGTTAGGTAATTTGATAGGTAGAAAATTGAATCAAACTAGTAGAATCGTGTAACGATAGATCGAGCATAGGTTCCCTTTAGGTCATTAGACAATTTTAGAACTAATTTAGATTTTAGGTCAATTGTGAATCGAGAGATCATAATTCCATAATTTAAACTAGAGATCATCAATTAGGGTTAAGGATTATAACTCGAGAGAGAGTAATCTACCCTAGGACCGTTTAGACCCATTAATTAGATAATTGCATAATTAGCTAGATTTTTGTTAATTTCGGATTGAAAATCCCCTTTCCCTCAATTGGTAATTTCTAGGTTGATTTTTAGATTAGGTTGTTTGATTTTTAGATTGGGTTATGCAATTTTATGCCAAGAATGTTCATAACAATATCATAAGGTCTTAAGAACACTTGTTATTGCATAAATTTATGTCTCAGCTGGTCTTTAACAAGACCGAAACCAACAAGTGTTCCACCAAAGAACTTTTTCTATTATGGTTCATGGACCACAGTATTCTATTATACACATCCACCCATATGTTAAATGCCATTGTTGTGACTCCGCACAAGCAGAGTAACAATCTAGGAATGGAATATATAGTGTCTGCCATTGTAGAAATTTTTGGTATGGAACGGAGGGGGTTAACTGTTCACCTCCCAAAACTCTTAAACCACCATCATTTATGGTGGGTTGAAATCCTTAAGTCCTATAATATGGAACTTAGGGATGTCATCCAAAAGACACATATTCAGATCAGGGCAAGTCAGGCAAGTTCGAGAGGGACGAGCCAGGCCACGATTGTGCACTTTAGGCACGGTCGTGATAGAGAGCTTGGATCCAGGCCACAATCGTGCACTTTGGGTCATGATCGTGATAGAGAGGGTTAAGCGCTGGCCACAATTGTGGTAGGCAGGGCCACAATCGTGGCCTGCGTTGGGCTGAAGCAAAAAATAGAGTTTTGTAAGATTTTTCGGACCGTTTCGACCTTGACTTAAACCTAGGGCATCTAAAGTATAAATACATCATAAAGGAACGAAACCAGCAACCTTGTAGAGCCTGAAAAGAGAGTATTCATGTTAGCCACATTCTGAAAAACCTAGAGAGTTATCGAGAGATTGAGAAAGGAGACGAAGGAAGAGAGTCACGAAGACGAAGCTTAACGCGACATACGTCCCAAAATAGGTAGTTTCCTATAGTCACTGCCTCCACGAATCCATTCCGACAATATTTCTATTTTTATTTCACTTTTATGGATGTATGAAATTAGGATGATTATTGAAATTAACTGTTGTCGAGTGTTGATTTATTTCTAAACTAACATTTGAGTTTTTGGTCATTGAGATTAATAAAGTTTGGTTGATTGTGTTTTTCTTAATTTAATTGTGATTTAATATATGTTCGTAATAATTCAGCAATAAACTGAGAAGGTGAGCTGAGTGAATATAATCAAATTAGGCTAACAAGAGTTAGGTTATTTGATAGGTAGAGAATTGAACCAAACTGGTAGAATCATCTAACGAGAGATCGAGCATAAGTTCCCAATAGGTTATTAGACAATTTTAGAACTAATTTAGGTTTTTGGTCAATTGTGAATCAAGAGATCACAATTCGATAATTTAATTTAGGGATTGTCAATTAGGGTTAAGGATTATAACTTGAGAGAGAGTAATCTACCCTAGGACCGTCTAGACTCATTAATTCGATAATTGATAATCAATTAGATTTTTGTTAATTTCAAATTAAAAATCCCATTTCTCTGACTTAGTAATTTCTAGGTTGATTTTTGGATTTGGTTGTGTGATTCGTTACTTGTTTAGATTTCTGCAATTTAATTCTTGAAATTAATTGTTCGATTGATTTATTTTCTGCATTAGTTTATTTATTTTGAATTATTGTAATTAGTAAAAACTTAGATTTTAGGACTGGACTTCCCTCTTCGTGGGATCGATACCTTAGGTACTATGCGAATGACCCGTGCACTTGCGGAAATTACCAAGGTTATAAATATTAAAACTTAGCGTACGTAACCTTGTGATCAATACATATGTATGATCTCTCTACAGTTTGCTCGATTGAGAACTGTAGTTTTCCAAGAGAGCGAAGTTACTATGGGAGCCTTAGCCATCACCAATCAGTGTTCTCACAATTGACGATTATGTCTTCAACAAGTATCTGTATTCCCTATCACGTAATTGACTACTAATTTTGACATCTTACATTTGGTATCAGAGCATAGGAATTATGTGATAAGGAACCTGATAATTATTGTCGATGATTCCAAATTAGGATCATAATTTTCACACTTTTATATGATCATATATGTGATTTTCGTGTTAACGTAAATTCACAAAATTGATCCCTAAAACCTTAGGGCTTTTGTAGATCCTAATCTCATGAGTCTATTGATGCATGATTTTTTATTTTTTTATGCACTTTGCAATGAGAATTTTGCCACACAAACTACGACTTGGGGTTTTAGAACCGGATTTGAATTTTACCAAATCCACATGAAATATTACTTGTTTTGTCGATTCACGTTTCGTTCATGATTTTTGCTGATGATGTGTGTTTAAATTGAAGAAATTTTGATTTTTTGGTTCATGTTTCATGCTTAATTCATGAAAAAAAATTGTTTAAATATAGTTTCAATGAAAAGCCCTCAAGAAATTTCAAGAGTCGCAATGATTTTCAAAGTTTGAAACAAAAAAAAAACAAAGAAGGATTTTGATCGCGACCCGTTTTCTGACCCGTGACCCAATTTCTGCAACTCTAACCGAGTAGAGGAAGAAGAAGGCGTGTCTTGCACACGCCCACTCTAACTCGTGGAGCATGCAGGAGCAAGTGGGGCCCACAATATGTGTTTTTGTACTCCCTTTTTCTGTTATGCTCCATTTTTTGACTCTGATTTTTCCATATATATTTCATAATTTTTTCTGCATTTAATATTTTTATAAAAAGAAATATTACATTACATAATATATTTTATTCATTTTCTAGCTTTTTTATTTAACCCGATACACTGGAAATTATTATTACCCTATTTTGGATTTGTTTATAGTAACTCTCTCTCATTCATATCATATATGTATTTATTAAATTGCATATAATATTTACTTGTTTATTCAACTGTATAAGTACAAACCCTATTTTAGAATGCAATTTAATTTGATCCATGATCAGTTGAGGTGTCTTTTATTTTTACATCTTCTTTAAACTGAATTATGGTATTGGGCAATATATTTTGATTCCTATATGAAGAGTTTCATGGATTATTATGGGTGATTACCACCAAAGTAGATAAATCATAGTGGTTTGTGAGATTTTTTATAATTTTCAGGAATTTTTTTATTAATGCATATAATTGCCTGCCCAAAGGGGGTAATTATGTGTTTTAGTTGGAGACCTAATTTCAAATAGAGTTATTGAGGATTACAATAGTCTTGGGGATCTATCTGCCCAAAAGGGATGGAATTTCAAAATTAATGTACCCTCATTTTCATAGCTCATCTTTGATGTTCTGATTTTGGTTACACATTCTGCCCAAAGGGGAATGTGTGATTCTTAGTTAGGCCTCACTATTATATTTATGCCCTTATTATTGTTATTAATGCATTCTGTTTTGTCTTACATAGTTTCCTTTCCTATGAATAATAGTCAAGTGACCGTAGAAATTTTAACTAGCTCACATTACAAGAGATGGAGGCAAGACATAGAATTTTCCTTAGGAATAGCTGATCTGGATATAGCACTAAAGGAAGACATGCATATTGTCCCTGATGAAGGAAGTACACCTAAACAAAGAGAGAGTCTGGCTAAGTGGGAGAAATCTAACCGAATTATCTTGGTTGCCATCAAGAGGACATTACCGAACACCTATTGAGTGGTTTTCCTGACACAAAATTTGCTAAAGATTTTCTCACTGCTATAGGAGATAGATGCCAGGTATCCAATAACGCTGAGTTTAGATATTTAATGAAAGAGTTGATGAATATGAAGTATGACCATAACAGGGCTGTTAGTAAATTCTTTTTGAGAATGGTTCATCTTCAAACCAAACTGAAAGCCCAATCTATTGACCTAAATGAAAATTTCATTGTTCACCATGCCTTAAACTATCTCCCTAATGAATTTACCCAAATCAAAACAGCATATAATATCATTGCTGAGAAGTGGAGTGTTAATGACCTTATTACCAAATGTGTGGATGAGGAAGAGAAACTTAGGAAGGAAAAGAGTGATTTAGCCCTCCTGTCCATTCATGCTAAACCCCATTCTGGCAAGAGTCATATGAAACATAAGAAATACTCCTATAGTGCTCATAACAAAAATCAGGACTATAAGAAATTTGGTAATGCTCACTATCACAATGTAGGAGGTCCTAGAAAACTAGCTTCAAGTAAGGTCCTGGGTGTGTCTTCTGTAAAGTCAAGGGCCACCATAGAGGAGAATGTCGTAAATTCAAGGCGTGGTTAGAAAACAAAAAGAAATCTGGAGGTAATCATTTTACTTTTGTCTGTTTTGAGTCTATTATAGTTGATGTCCCCATAGATTCTTTGTGGTTTGATAGTGGTTCCACTACCCATATTGTTTTGTCCTTATAGGGGTTCACAAACATGAGAAAGCCAAGTCTGAAAGAAAGCAAGATGAGGGTAGGAAATGATCTTGAAGTAACAGTGGAGTGTGTTGGAGATGTTACCTTAGTTTTAGATTCAGGTCATGAACTTATTTCAAAGAATACCTTTTATGTACCTTCCTTTAGAGGGAATTTGTTTTAGTTTCTTGTTTAGATAAACTTAGTTTTAATTTTTCTTTTGGTGGTGGAAAAACAAATTTTTTAATTCTACAATAATAGGATCTAGTTTTTTAGTGGATGGTTTATATAAATTGTCTTTAGCTTTTAATAATTTGTCTACTTCTTTCAATGTTGAGACTACTCTTGCTAAGCGGTGTAGGATAAAAGAGAAATCCTCGTTATTTTGGCATAAAAGCTTAGGTCACATCTCTTGGGAAAAGGTGGAACGATTAATTAAAGATAACATTTTACCTTTCTCAGACTTTAATGATTTGGGGACATGTGTACATTGCATTAAAGGAAAATTCACTAAGACCAAAAAGAAAGATGCAAATAGAAGTCTAAGTTTCTTAGAAATCATTCACACGGACATTAGTGGCCCTCTATCTCCTACTATTTGTGGTAACAAGTACTTTATTACCTTCATTGATGACTTTTCCCGATTTGGCTATCTTTATTTAATCAAAGAAAAATTAGATGCACTTGAGAAATTCAAAATTTTTAAAACTAAAGTTGAAAAGCAATTAGGAAAAGTCATCAAGGTGGTGAGATATGACCGTTGTGGTGAGTATTATAGTAGATTTGATGCTAGACAGTTACATATGGGACCATTTGCCAAATATTTGCAAGCTTGTGTAATTTTTCCATAATATATCATGCCTGGTAGTCCTGAACAAAATGGTGTAGTCGAAAGGGGAACTTCACTTTAAAAGATATGATGAGGAGCATGATGAGTAGAACTAATTTGCCAGACTTTTTATGGGAGGAAGCCTTAAAAATTGCCCTTTACATCCTTAACAGAGTTCATAGCAAATCCATTCCAAAAACACCTTTTGAACTTTGGACAAGTAGAAAACCCAATTTAAACCATTTTTGTGTGTGGCGTTGTCCTACAGAAGTTAAGATCTATGATCCTTTAGAGAAAAAGACTGACCCTAAAACTACCCATTGTTACTTCATTGGATATCCAAACCATGAAAAAGGGTATAGGTTCTATTATCCTAGAAGCGGTCCTAGAATTGTGGAATCTATGAATGCAAAATTTTTAGAATTAGATAAGGCTAAAGTTGTTATTCCTACTATTGATTCCACTTTAATGTGCGTGAGATTGTTTATTTTCTTGTTGTCATTGATAACATGCCTATAGTTATTGTTCCCGTTGAGAACTTGGTTGATGCTCCATCAGTTGATAATGTGGTTGATTCCCCTGCTACGGTTGATCCTCCTAATAATGTTGCTAACCCTTCTGCACTAGTTGATACTCCTCAACCCATTGAACTTGTTATGCAAGTGCCTCTTAGGAGGTCAGTTAGACAGAGGCGATCGGATATTTCCAACGATTACTTTGTTTATCTTAGTGAGGACATGTTTGGGGATAATGTTGACCCTAAATATTATCAGGAGGCGATGTCTTATGCTCATTCTGATATGTGGGTAGATGCCATAAAAGAAGAAATGCAGTCTATAGTTAATAATAAAGTGTGGGAACTTATTTAATTGCCTACAAATTATAGGGCAATTGGTTGCAAATGGGTTTTAAAACCAAGAAGGACTCGAAGGGTCAAGTTGAGAGATATAAAGCTAGGCTAGTAGCGAAAGGTTTCGTGCAAAGAAAGAGCATTGACTTCACTGAAACTTTTTCCCCAATGTCCAGTAAAGATTCATTTAGAGTTCTCATGGCTCTGGTCGCACATTTCGATATGGAGTTACATCAAATGGATGTCAAGATAGCTTTTTTGAAAGGTGATCTCCTTGAGGAAGTATACACGCAAAAACCTAAGGATTTTCAGTCAAATGGTAATGAGAATTTAGTGTGCAACTTAAAGAAATCTATTTATGGTCAGAAACTGGCTTCTAGGTAGTGGTACCTAAAATTTGATGAAGTCATTACCTCCTTGGATTTTGAAGAAAATTAAGTTGATCAGTGTATATATCTAAAGTTCAATGGGACTAAGTTCATTTTTATATACCTAAAGTTCAATGGGACTAAGTTCATTTTTCTCGTTTTGTATGTTGATGATATTCTACTTGCTAGCAGTCATCTTAGCTTTCTAAATGAAACTAAGCAAATGCTGGCAAAGCACTTGGATATGAAGGATTTTGTTAAGGCAAGTTTCGTGCTGGGAATGGAAATTCACAGGGATAGATCTCGTAAATTGCTTGGCTTATCTCAAAGGGCTTATATTAATAAAGTCCTAGAGAGATTTGACATAAAAAAACTGTAAACTCGGTGATGTACCAGTCGTCAAGGGTGAAAAATTCAATAAAAACTAGTGTCCTAAGAATGAAATTGACAAAGCAGAGATGAAGAACAAACCATTTGATAGTGCGATGGGGAGTTTGATGTATGCTCAGGTTTACACTAGGCCTGACATTGCTTATATAGTTGGCGTTTTGGGTAGGTACCAGTCTAATCCTGGTAATGGTCATTGGGTAGTTGCTAAGAAAGTGATGAGATACTTGTAGAAAACCAAGGAGTATATGCTTATAGAAGAGTTGACAACTTAGAGATAATAGGGTATAGTGACTCAGATCTAACTGGGTGCCGTGATGATATGAAATTGAATTCTAGCTACATCTTTATATTGGCTAGGGGTGTAATATCTTATAAGAGTAAGAAGCAGACTATGGTTGCATCTTCTATTATATAGGCTGAATTTATTTCTTGTTATATAGCTGTTACTCATGCTATTTCATTGAGAAACTTAGTGACCGAACTTCATATTGTGGATTCCATTGTTAGACCTTTCAGAATCTATTGTGATAATAGTGCAGCAATGTTTTACACTAAAAATAACAGTGTTTCTAGTGGTTCTAAGCACATGGAATTAAAGTATCTAACTATCAGAGACCTAGTGAAAAATAAAGAGATAGTCGTCGAGCATATAGTTATAGAGTCCATGCTTGCTGATCCCTTAACCAAGGGGTCTTTGACCTATAGTGTTACAGAAGCACTTTGAAAACTTGGGGATTTTGAAGTCTTTTAATGTGCTTGATTAGTGGGAGTTTTGAAATGTATGTGATCTTTCCTTGTCTTGTTATATCTTTATTTTAGATACTTGAATGTTCATTTCGCATGGATTATGTTATTTAATTTTAACGCAATTGATTGAATTATTCTCTTATTACTATTTTGTATTTATATCAATTGCTATTTCGAAACTCGGTGTCCTTTTATATCATCATGTCTCGTGATTAACACCATGTTAGAGTTAGAGACATGTTACAAAATTTTGGACTCGGTGTTAAATATCTCCTGGCAACACCATATTTGAGTCTGCAGACACTATTATAAAGCTCGGTGTCCTTTTCAATCATCGTGCCCGTGGTTGACACCATATTGGAGTTCAAGGCATAATAGTTCATAATAAACTATACAATTTCTCTTGCTTTAGGCCTATTTTAAGAGAAATTGTAAGGACTGACATTGAAAGTAGTAGGACTCTCTCTCTCTATATATATATATATTGACTTTATATCTATTGACTTTAAATATGGATAAAGATTATGCATTAAAGACTGAAGTCTCGTGCTTTCATTTGGCTTATATTCCTATACTTTATCGTAGAGACATGCAGTTCACATAAGTCTTTTAATTTTTTTTAGTTACCCTAAACTTATAAATAGAATTACTTACCTCTTAGCTTTTTCTTTTTTACCCACTTAGTTTGATTTTATTATTATTATTATTATTATTATTATTATTATTATTATTATTATTATTATTATTATTATTATTATTATTATTATTAGCATTAGCATTAATTTTATTATTATCATTATTATTATTGTTTTACTGTATTTTATTTCCTATTTAATTTAATTTTTATTTTATTTTATTTTTCTTCTTCATGTGGGTCATTTGGAAACAGTTTTTTTACTAGTTAGGAATAAGATTGAGTATTACTAGACCTTGCTAGATCCCGCTTATTAGCAAGATTTATACTGGATGTTGTTGTTGTTGTTTGGTTTTCGATTTTCTGTTTTCGTTTTCTATTTTTTAAATAAAAATAAAAAAAATTTAGTTGTTAATGTCTTATATTTTTACCATGGATAATAATTACGTATTAAATAAATCTTAAAGATAAATTATTTTTAATTAAATAAATTTGTTTTAATTTCTTATATAAAATTTATTAACAAAATTATAATTTAAAATTTATTTTTATATCAAATATATTTTAATTATTAAATAAAATTTTATTTTAAATTTAAATATTTTCAAGAATATTTTAAATTCAATTATGTTTATTCAATTTAATTAAACATAAATTAAATTGTTAAGTAAAATTAAATTATTCATAATTCTTATTAAAAATGAATATATAAAATAATTAAATAATATATATTTAATTAATAATAAATTATAATATAAAGAAAAAATAAAAATAAAAATAAAAAGCTGGTTTTCATAATTTTTAGAAACCAGAAGAAAGTAAAACTAAAAAATCATACAAACAAATTTTTTACAAATTTTAAAAATAGAAAAAAAATAAAAATAAAAACAATCAGTCCTAAGTTTTTCTTTATCACCAAGTATTTACTAAATGCTTATGTCTCACTTTTTGTTAGACATTTTATTTGCCTATCTATCTAGACTTCACTTGTTGATTTTCTCCCAATTAAAACCTACAATCCAACCAATTTATGAAAAAAAAAATTGAAATCATATATAGGTCACTTCCATGCCTATATAGAGTCGACCTGATTTTTTTTATTGTTCTCCAAACTAAAATTTTCAATTCAACCAATTTAGATCCTAATACTATATATTATTAGTATGAAGTGCCTAAACAAAACTTAATTGAATAGACAATAACCAGAAATATTGATAATTGTAAATTGTATCGTGTTTTAGGGCATAGTTTAATATGTGTTTATCCATTAATTTAATCATTTAGTATGTGTTTAGATTAGAATTGTATTAGTTTGTTAATTATTTGTGTTTTAAGTGTTTTATAGATTAGAACAATCCTTTTAGCTTAAATATGATGTTTTTGAGGTACATTGATGTATTTGTTAGTGTTTTAGAATAAAGATCGAAGAACAGAGGAGTTTCGGAGCAAATTAGGGCCAATTGCTTGGCCCACGATCGTGGCAGAAAGATCGTGGCAGAAAGTCCTGGCATAGTCCACGATCGTGACCTGCACCGGGTAGATGCGCAACCACTTTCAAACTTCGTGTTTTGAGAAATTTTTTAGACCTTTTGAACACTAAAAAAAACCCTGGTTCATCCTAAAACACAAAACAACATAAATAGAATAACAAGAACAGAAAGAGGGAGCTTTTACATCAGCCACTTTTGGAGAAAATGTTAGGCCCCGTTTCCCGGAGTCCGACCCTTGTTCATGAATACTTGCTTGCTCTGATACCATGTTTGTCGGACCCCGAGTTCAGATTCTAACCCTTGCATGCATGCTTGCTTGCTAACCTGGCTCACTTACTTGCATCCGTACTCTGATACGTCATGCACACTTGCTTGCTTGATCACTTTGATATCATACTTGTTACTATCATGCATGCAGAGAGTCTTAACACGTGA
>JAOQMS010043896.1:0-11102 GCA_027563885.1 Erythroxylum longipes | reverse complement strand
AGTGATCGCACGTAGCGCTCCCTTATCTTAGGATTCGTATCGGAATGACCTACGGGCGTCCTGGTGCGTACCCTAGGGTAATGGGGTGTTACAGTTTATGCTTCCGTTGTGTTATGATTTCAATTTTTTTTGAAATATACTATTTATCCAAACCAAGCATGTTTTTGTTTTCGATCCAGCAATTGGTATCAGAGTCGATTTTATTATATATGATTCGGTTTCTATATGTGGCATGGGTTGGCAATTATATTAAATTATGTATGCCGCAATTTTTTATGTGATAAAAATATATGTTGTGTATGTTTGGTATGCTCTTTTGGTTATCTATAGAAAATTGATTTACCTTGTAAATTTTTCTTCGTTTGGTTTATAAAAAGGAGGGTGGCCTATCATCGCCATGTTCCCTCCTTATCTTTTTTTTTGTTTGCAAAATTATGTAATTTTAAAGACAAAGTAGCTATGGATCGAAGAAAAGAAGGTAAATGTTTTTGGTTTTTATTTTATATTAGTGTTAGTTTTTATTTTGATTAAATTGTGTTAATTCTAGATTTTTTCAAGTGCTGGAATTTTTGTTTTATTATTTACCAAATTAGATTTTAAAAAAATGCCATTAACTCGTTTTTACCGAATGGGCCAGGTCGTGCGAGCGAAGAGTTCGAAGCAGAAGATCCAAGTCCAAGAATTTTTGGGCCTAAAGGCCTTGTAATTTTCTTTTAATTTTCTAATATGGACAACAAAAAGTAGTTATTTAATTCATGAGATGAATGGATGAATGGATGCAAATAATATGCGATATTATGAATGTATGCCATTAAGAAAAATTGCCAACCCTAGGTTTTGCTATGCATTCATTATGCATGAGATATATAATGAAATAATATAGGATGGTTAATAAATTGCATCTAGACAAAATGGGATTAATTAAAACTTAAAAACTAGAAAAGATTGAGTGGGAAAGGATGCTTATGTGAGAGTCCATGGTCTCTATGCAATGGCCCATTTGCATGTGGTGAAGTGTTAGTCCTCACTGGAGGACATGAATCCTAGATCTTACATGGATTGGGTCTCCTAAAGGACTACTCATTGGTAGCAAATGTGACCTCCCACCAGGGCTTGGTTTGTAAGCACCTTTAGTGGATGAATCAAATGGTTGCACACTCAACATGGTTTATCAATAACCTACCCACCGTAGCTTTGTTAATATATGCATAGACCAAATTATGGCGCTTCTCAAAGAGTTAGGCATGAAGATGTTTAGTAGCTTTTTGAGTGGGAGCGTCCTAGTTTTTCTTTTAATGGATAAGATAGCCCAACGTCACTTAGTCCGTTATAGATAAGAAAAATAACTATCGCATAAAGATTTGATTTCTTTTTAAGTTTTGTTAAATCTATCATCATTTATACATGCATCATGATTTTATACAAAGTTCCAATGATTTGACTAGTATGCTCATTCTTTAATAATTTATATTTTCATAAATAATTACCACGATATGAATCCACTCACAATGCTCTTGACTAATAAAAAATTAGAAAACGGAGAAAAATTTAATGAATGGAGACGTAATCTCGACATCTTTCTCTAATATGAATGAATTTCATTGGTATTAACGGACAATGAGCCTGCACCTCCGAGTGACAAATCAAATCTGGAGCAAGTCTAACAACATGAGCAATGGCAGAATGTTGATAAAACCGCCAATTGCTATATTCTGGCTTCTGTCAGAGCAATGTTACAGAAGCAACTTGTAGGTATGCAAAATACCGATGTAATGATCCATGACCGGTCTGCAAGGGTGAAAGCTATCTAAACCTTTCACAATCTCAGACAAAATCTTGGTGAATCGATGCGGGATTACATGCTTAAGGTAATCTCTGTGGTTATTGAGACCGAGTGATATATAGTGAGAGACTCAAATAGCAATCACGATTATTGTTCATTATGTTAGGGTTATGTAAATATAGTGCCCTAGAAGGCAAGTGTATTTACATATAACTTGATTTTCTTCTAGTTAAAATAATGTAATGAAAATATTTATTATTAATAAAACAAAAGAGTTAGGTTTTATTTGTATGAGCATAATATAACAAGTCATAAGGTACCAAGGTTCCTTTGTAAGTAATATACATATACATAGAGATGTATGGGAAACATGTATATTATTATAATCTAAATTAATTGATTCACGGTCGAATAATTAAGTTGGTCGCTTGATTATGGTTTAGACTGTAGTGTTGCGATTTATCTCCATATAAGTAAAGGAGTTTACTTCGAGGAAATGATGAGTTTCATATCATGATAGTAGTTGACTATTGATAATCGCACTATTAAATGAATCTGGAATCAAGTATGTTTTCAAGAATAAAGTGGGTAGTTACTTTAATCTTAAAACATACACCTTAGCATTCGTTTATTACGAACCTCAATCTTGATGACTGGTGAACTCATATGTGTTTCATTATAATTATTGATATGATCGAAATGGATTTTTATAGGGTATTAATCCAGTGTCCGCATGTTGGAATTATTAATTGAAACATCCATTAGGAAACATTCACTTAAATAAAGAGTTTATAGTGATATCATATTTACGGAGATTGGTGATTAAACTGGCACTAGCAGTTTGATGGACTAGCTATCCATCAAGTATTAACACCAAGATTAGATCTTGCGTGTTGATCACCAAGTAGAGTGAAATGAGAGATCTAGAAGGAAAAACCAACATAAAGGCAAAACGGTAAGTTTACCCTTTATTGTGAGGATGACTATAATATGGTTCATAATAGAGTTTGCGATTGGACATCGTATTAATAAACTAAAATATTTTTTCTAATAATTTTAAGTAATTCAAGATTTCAGCCAATTGTTTTTAGTAGAATGACATTTGGCTAATAAGTCAGAATTAACTATAATGAGATTAAATTAATTCCAGGCTTATTGGAGCTTGAATTATTTAAGTGCAATTAGATTCCTCATTTGGCTTCTGGGAAAGTTATCAAGGAAAGTAAGAAAAATAAATGCAAGTTATCAGAATGAAAATGTGACAGTTTGGAGAGAAATGGAAGAACTAGATTCAGGCTAATAAGACCAAAATAATTTAATTAAGAGTTAATTAAATTGGGTCTTAAGCCTATAATTAAATGTTAGGCTTACACTAATTAATTGTTAATTATAAGCCCAAATGAACATTTAATATTGGGCTAGATTTTAGTTTAATTAATTAGATTAATTAAATTGAAATTAATAAAAAAATATGCAAAATCGAATTCTACAAAGTTGTAGAATTCAGTCATGCTTCTCATCATTAAATGGTTTAATGATGGATTTTAAATGAATGTGTTGTAGACAAAAATGTGCAACGCATTTTTTAGCATTCTTTTGATTAAAGAATGAGGTAATGCTCTTCATTAAATGAGGTTAATAGCTAGTTTTTAAAAGATGAAAACGTATAGCTTTTTTACATTAGAAATGAATAAAGTGGTTCTTTACTATCCACTCTCTCCTAAGGTTACGTCCTTTTGCAAAGAAAACATATACAGCTCTTTTAATATTTATGAAATGAATGAAGATGTGAGTAGAGTTATGGCTCTTTGGCATTCTTAATTAAAGAATGGAATGGTGCGTAATTTGATTCTTCTTCACTCTCTCCATTAACGTCCAAGTGTTAGACTTGTAAGAACACATTATTCATTTTATCTTGATGCTAAATTAATATGTATGGATTTTGGTCTCTTGACTCTCTCCAAACCATCGGCCATGGTAAAAAAGAGAAGCTCTCCACTTGCTCACTTTTAGCTGAAGATAGCAAAATGAGAATGGCTCATTTTTTTGGTTCTTTCAACTAGCCGAATATAGCAACCGTTTGCTATTTATTTTGCTTCTCCTTTCCCACCAAAGGATCTTGTTAACCAAGTTGTCTAAGGAGAACAAGTGGTAGATCGGATTGGTTAAGGACACAGCAGTGAGGAGTCGAAGCTGTAGTGAGGAGTCGGTAATATTCCGATCTTGTTCTTATTTTATTTTCCTTATGCCGTATCATATATAAATTAAAAAGGATGTTGGTTTGGTGTTTATGCTTCCACTACGTTATGATTTCAGAAATTTTTTTTTGAAATCTACTATTTAGCCAAACCAAGCATGTTTTTGTTTTCGATCTAACACATTATAGGTCATTCTCTATAAGTGATCAAGTATTAGAGTCAGCTAACCTAGAGTCTATAGGAGCTAATAAAGAGTGTTCAGTACCTCCATTTGATCAAATGCCTAAGAGAATTCCTGAGAGGAGAGAAATAAGGTATGATAAACTTAGAAAGCAGGGGGTTGTAGATTTCTATGGAAGTACAAACCCTGCTAAGGCAGAAGGTTGCTTAGAAAGAACTGAAAAGGTATTCGATCAGATGGACTGTGAGTCAGATGAAAGGTTTGACTACGTAGTTTCACTACTACAAGGTCTAACTTATCAGTGGTGGAAGACTGTTCCAGGTAGTATCACCCAACCTTGTGGATTAACGTGGGAAGATTTTCTGAAAGTCTTTAAAGAGAATTATATGCCAAATATGTACCCGTATAGGAAGATGAAAGATTTTTTGGATCTGAATTAGGGAAGTCTCACTGTAGCCTAATACGAGATACAATTTAATGAGTTAATGGGATATGCTACTGACTTAATTCTAACTGAGGAGAAAAAATGTAGACAATTTGAGGATGGACTAAATATGGTGATCAAAACGAGGTTGGCCATTACTAAATTGGGTAATTTTACGGAAGTAAAAGCTGCCTCAATCTAAATTGAATAGTTGTTGAGAGATAGACAAGGAGAGTACCGATAGGAGTTCAGAACAAAGAGACAGGGTGAGTCTTAAGTTGATTCTGGTAGAAGGTTCAGTAAACGCCAGAATAGATCTTTTCGAACACTGACTAGATCGAGACAATCAGGGTTTAAACCGGGGGTTAGTTTTATACAAGCTAGTAGTGGTAGAGGCCTAGTATATAACATCCCGTTACCCATGTTAAGGCTAGAATAGTAAATATGAGAGAATATTGAGAGATTAGATAGATCTTTTTGTGTATTTCCTCTTTCATGTAGTGTATTTTGTATTAGAATATGATGATGTTCATATTTGGACGATATTGAAAACTGTCAATGTAAATATTTGGTTTTATGAAATGAAAGGAGAAACTTAGGTTTTAAAATATGGTGTTTTTCATTATGATGTCTTATAAGAAAATAAAGAATGATGATGCCATGTTAAGTGAATGTTGTGATTGAACATAGCGCACCATTATCATAAGTTATGTATTGGAATGTCCTCAATGTGTTCTGATATGTAGCCCATGGTAACGGGGAACTACATTAGGTGTGTCATGACACTTACCAAGCCTTTAAACTCACGATATTTTCATCTTGAAAGACAATCTTCATTTGTCTTTCACTTTTGTTATTTACTCTTTTCTTCATTTTCTTCTTCTCCATCTCAAGAAACTCTCACCCCTTCTTCTTGTTACTTCCATCTTATTGTCTTCTCCATCTTGTTAATTGAAAACCTAACTAAATCTACCATGAAAAGATGATAATCATGTATGCTTGGAAGGAGTTGTAAATTGTTTTTAAAGTGCATCAAAGAGACATACCTGAGAATTTGTCATTAAACATGCATAATACATGATACATATATAAATATGCTTATTCATCTGAATGTGCTTATTCATTTGAATGTATAAGGTAGTAATATGAAAATGTATGTGATGGCATATAAAAGAGCACATTGATCGACCACTTCCAAACATTATTGGCACTTCAAGGCAATAAGCTAGAGGGAGCAATTGTGAGTAACCTATGATGGTCTCACCTTGACTGTTTGTTTAATTTTTAATTGAGTTGATATGTGATGTTGTGTACTGAATTTCGGGCATAAAATGTCTAAGGCGATAGATGCATGAATAACACATTGGAAGTGTTTCTTGAATGTGAATGTGAATTGATATGTGATGTTGTGTACTGATTTCTAGACATAAAATGTTTGAGGTGTTTGATGTATGATTAACACATTGAAAGTGTTCCTTGAATGTGAATGTGATTGAATAAATGTGTTCTCAACTTATATGTTGAATGTTGGACCAAGTTCAAAGACCCTTGTGAGTGATAAATGTGAATGCGAATGCAGTGTACTGAATATGATGATTGAAAATGTGAAATGCATTTATTCCATGAATGCATGAAATATAAAAGCAGTTGTGACCGGAGTTGCTAATGAAAAATTTAAGGCTCAAACATTCGTGATAAGAGCCTATGGCTTAATTTGTATGATAGAGCTTGGTATCCACAATAGATATGGGATAGTATAATAGAGCCTAGTATCTACAGCGGATACGGGACAGTGAAAAAGACACATGGTCACAACAATGTAATAAATAAATTTGAGTCTCATAAATATTGCATACACATATGATATGAATAAATTGAGCAATTGCAATGTTTTGAGAACTTGTATTGTATGAAATGTGTGAATTCTCTTTAATGAATATGTCTTGCATGATTATAATGAAATGATGAAATGTATAGATTTTTAAAATGGGACAATTGTGTATAAAGTATTTTGTTATATTACATGATGAAAATTGAGATGACGTGAATTATATGATGACTTAAGTTGTGTGTTGCATGACAAGAGTGAACCAGCAAGGATGGTTACTCAACTGAGTTCGCAAAACTAAACCAAATTGCAATGTTGACATTTTTAGGTTCGAGAGAACGACGACTTAACTCCTAAGACTGCTTAGAAGAGTTTTTGGTACAACTTTTGGATAGAAGAACATAGATCAAAGGTCGGTCAGCTGGGACTAAAGTATTAGTCTTATTTTTTGTTAAGTCCTCATTATGTGGTATATTTTGTAGATAGAGCTGTGACTCTAATAGGCTGATATTGTATAAACATGAATGATGGATTTCATGCTACATTGTAAATTATGGTTTATGAAATGAAATTCGGAGATTTTGGATTTATACATTGTGTTAATTGTGATTTTAATTATAATGCCATGCGATATATTATAAGTGTAATAGTTAACATGCCATTTCTGTCGAGCATGTGTACGTTCGTTTGAAGGGCATATGTGTACATGTCAGATAGGAGTGAGGTTGATGCATAGTATCTGAGCAGATGCCTAACTGTGAATATTGTGGAAAGAAACATGATGGAGAATGTTGGAAATTATTAGGAGCTTGCCTTCATTGTGGCTCTTTCTAGCACTAGATTTGAGACTGTCCAGCGACTTTCAGAGCACAGTTTGGAGTGAGGGTAGAATCAGTAACTGAAACTACTGTTTAGCAGAGTGGAGCTAGTAGATCAGGATAGAAAGGCAGAGGTAAAGGCAAAACAAGCTCAGTAGGTCCTAGTGTCAAGGTTGAGGTGCTGTGTAATCAGCCACAGTCTTAAGCTAAGATCTATGCCATCACCAAGTAGGAGGCATAGAACTCTTCAGACGTTATAGCAAGTGTGTTAAATGTCTTTCAGTTAGAAGCATTTGCATTGTTAGATCCAGGATCTACAAATTCGTTTATCACACCACATCTGGCATCTAAACTGCATTGTGAGAGAGAGATGTTGAAATGTGCCTTAGAAGTAAGTACACCAATAGGTAGTACTATAGTGATTGGTGAAGTGTGTACAAGGTGCATGGTTCAAGTTGATCTGATAGTATTGCAGTTGAAAGAGATAGATCTTATCTTAGGTATGAACTGACTTACTGCACGTAGGGCTGTGATGAATTGTTATACTAAGGAGGTAATCATTGAATCTCCAAATTAGACGAGAGTAATATTTTGAGGTGTTAGTCAAGTAGTCCCAACCATATTGATTTAATCAATAAGTGCTTTAGGGTGGATTCGAGGTGGATGTGAGGCTTATCTGGCCTATGTAGTAGATACCCATACTGAGCAGACAATATAAGATATTCCTGTTGTTAGGGATTCCTTGGATGTGTTTCCCACTGAATTATCTGATTTACCCCCGGATAGGGAGACGGAGTTTGCTATTGAATTAGTTCCATGTACTACTCCTATATATATTCCTCTATATAGGATGGCACCTGTGGAACCTAAGGAAGTTAAGGCTCAATTATAATAGTTATTGGATAAGGGTTTTATTAGGCCCATTGTGTCACCTTAGGGAGCCTCAGTTTCATTTGTGAAGAAGAAGGATGGAACCTTGAGATTGTGTATTGATTATAGACATTTGAATCAAGTGATAGTGAAGAATAAGTATTCGTAACTAAAGATAAGCGATTTACTATATCAGTTACAGGGAGCTCAGGTGTTCACTAAACTAGATTTGAGATTAGCGTACTATCAGTTTAAGATAGCAGAGGATGATGTACCAAAGAGTTCATTCAGAACTAGATATAGGCATTTTGAGTTTTTGGTGATGCCTTTTAGGTTAACAAATGCTTTGGTAGCTTTTATGACGTTGATAATTAAGGTATTCCAACCTTATTTAGATCATTTTGTGATTGTATTCATAGATGATATTTTGGTGTGTTTGAAAAGTAGAGAGGAACATTCTAAACACTTGAGGTTAGTCCTACAAATAATGAGAGAGACGCAATTATATGCCAAGTTCAGTAAGTGTGAATTTTTTATTGATCAAGTAGTATTCTTGGTTCATATAGTATATGGATAGGGCACACAAGTTGATCTAAAGAAAGTTGAAGCAGTAATGAAGTGGGAAGCTCTGAGAAATGTGTCTGAGATCTGGAGTTTTCTTAGACTAGTAGGATACTACAGAAGGTTTGTCTAGGGGTTTTCATTAATCTCAACCCCTTTGACAAAACTTCTGAGGAAGAATGTACTTTTCAGATGGACTAATAAATGCCAGAGGAGTTTTAAGGAATTAAAACACTAATTAACTATAACACTGATGTTAGTTATTCCATCTGGATCTGAGGATATGTTGTGTATAGGGATGCTTCACACCAAGGATTGAGATGTGTTTTGATGTAGCATGGAAAAGTGATCGCATATGCTTTGAGACAGTTAAGGTCTTATGAGTTTAACTATCCAGTTCATGATTTAGAACTTGCTGCAGTGGTGTTTGCTTTGAAGATTTAGAGACATTATTTATATGGTGAAACATTTCAGATATTCACTCAGTTTAAGATATTTGTTAGGTTAGAAAGAATTGGATATGAGAAAAAGGTGGTGGATTGAATTGTTGAAAGATTATGATTGCACAATTATCACTCAGGTAAAGTTAATATAGTAGCTAATGCATTAAGTAGGAAATCTAATAGTAATATGGCTTAAATTCAAACATCGAGGTTACCAAACCTAGTACAACTAAGAGCATTAAATATTGAGTTGAATTTGGGGCAACGTCAAGCATTGTTAGCCACATTGAAACTTAGGGCGATACCACGTGAAAGAATCAGAAAAGCTCAAAGCAAAGATCCAGAATTAGTGAAGTTTATTGAGAAGTTGAAAGATAATCCAAATTCTGAGTTTGAATTGAGAAATGATACATTGTGGTTGAGGCAGAGATTGTGTGTACCTAAGGTTGATGATTTGAGGAAAGTGATTTTAGAGGAAGCACACATTGCAGCTTATATTATGCATCTTAGTACTACCAAGATGTACAATATGTTGAAACAACATTTCTGGTGCCCAGGGATGAAGAAGTAAGTGGCTGAATATGTGGCTAAGTGTTTGACTTACTGATAGATTAAAGTAAAGCATCAGGCTCTGGTTGGGAAGTTACAGTCATTACCTATTCCGGAGAGGAAATGGGAGAGAATTACTATGGATTTCATCATGGGTTTTCCAAAGACTCCAAGGCAACATGATGCCCTATGGATCATTATTGATAGATTGACGAAGTCGGCCCATTTCTTACCTGTGAAAGGGAATAACTCATTGGATCATTTAGCTTGGAAGTATATGAATGAGATAGTGAGGCTACATAAGGTCCTAGTGTTTATTGTATCCGATCAAGATCATAGATTTACCTTGAGATTTTGGGGAAGTTTGTAAACAACTTTGGGTATGAAGATTAACTTTAGTACAACATTTCATCCTCAGACAGACGGACAAAGTGAGAGGACTATTAAGACTACTAAGGATATGCTCAGAGCTTGTGTTTTGGAGTTTTAAAGAGCATGGGATCAATATGTAGCTCTGATTGAAATTTCATATAACAATCAGTATCATAGTAGTATTAGAATGGCATCATATGAGGCATTATGTGCTAGAAAGTGTCATTCACCTTTGTATTGGGATGAAGAGGTGCTAAGGATTGTTGAAGGGCTAGAATTGATTCAAGATATCATCGATAAAGTTAAACTGATCTACAGCAGAATTAAAGTTGCACAAGAAAGATAGAAGAGTTATATGGATATGCACTAGAGAGATATGGAGTATCAAATAGGAGATAAGGTGTTTTTGAGAGTATCACCTTAGCGAGGAGTGTTAAGGTTTGGTAAAAAGGGTAAGTTAAGCCCTAGATATATTAGTCCATATGAGATTATTTAGAGAATTGGACCATTGGCTTACAAATTAGCATTACTAGCTGAAATAGCTCGGATTCATAATGTGTTTCATGTTAGTATGCTCAGAAGATATCTGTTAAATTTGACACATAGGTTACCAATACAGGGAATTGAAATTTCTAGTAATCTAAGCTATGTTGAGTAATCGATTAAAATAGTGGGTTATAAGAGAAGCAAATGAGAAATCGAGTGATCCCATTAGCTAAAGTCCCATGGAAGAATCTTTCGAGTGAAGGAGCTACATGGAAAATTGAGGAGAACATGAGGAAACAATACCCTCATCTATTTGATCAATAAGGTAAGAATTTCAAGGACGAAATTTCTTAAGGAGGAGAATTGTAATATCCAGTTTTTCCATACTAAGGGTTTGTTGGAGTTATGTAAATATAGTGCCCTGGAAAGCAAGTGTATTTATGTATAACCTAATTTTCTTCCAGTTACTTTTGAATGAAAATATTTATTATTAATAAAACAAAAGAGTTTCATTTTTATGAGCATTATATATCTAGTCATAAGGTACCGAGATTCTTTTATAAGTAATATACATATACATAGAGATGTA
>JAOQMS010043895.1:0-11104 GCA_027563885.1 Erythroxylum longipes | reverse complement strand
TATCGAAATTAAATATTCAAATTCTCAAATTAACACAACAATTACAAAAAACATTTCAAACATCATAAAAGGCATTTCATCGAACACCTCATAGGCAATATGTATAATCTCAATCTAACCACAAATAAATTGCATTTTTCCATTATTTACTAATAATAACGCATATAAACAACAAATGAACCAATAATTACACAAAAAACCGCAAACATCAACAATAATCAAGCAAGATTTCATCGCCAAACACTCACGTTTAACACTAAAAACATGCTTTTTTAAAGAGAAATAACACACTCATTAGAGAGTTTACCTCAAACAACGCACGATGAGTAAGAAAACAGTTGAAAAAAGGCCAGAAAATGCGAGAGAAGGGGTCGAAAAACAGAAGGCAATCGCGAGTTGAGAGAAGAAGAATTGTGCGCGGGGGGGAGAGGAGGGGGCGGTGTGCGAGATAAAGGTTGTGGATTACCGACAGAATATACATTTCGTCGGTAATCTAGGTTTTCCCTCGTCGTCTACACGACGCAACTTGCCAACATATTCCGTCGCTAAAAAAGAGGTAATTACTGGCGATGGAAACTTAAATACCGATGGAATATACATTCGGTCGGTAATCTAGGTTTTCCCTCGTCATCCTTACGACACAACTTGCCGACATTTACCGACGGAGCACTAATTCCATCAATAATCTAGGATTCATATTGCCGTCTTTAACAAAACGATGACGCAAGTTGCCAACAGTTATCGACAGCAAAGTATTTCCATCGCTAATGTTCGCGTTAAACCGAATAATCACCGACGGCATGCATATTCCGTCGGTGATTCAAGTTTATCTTCTCTTCTTCATCCAAATGATGACGTTTAGTTAACCAAATGGATATCATTTACTGACGGAATATGTGTTCCGTCGGTATTTTACAACAGTTTCCTGTTGCAACGGAACACCAATTTCGTCGGTAAATGATCCCGCATTTATTGCCGACCGAAGTCCATAGTTCTGTCGATATATGTCAGAAGCAATGAATTGTGGGAACGGTTCCTGCAATTTTTGTCGATGCCATAGGCTTTGTCGTCACTATATGCCGTCGAAGATTTTGCGCGAAATTCCTTCCCTCCAGTTTCGACGGATTTGTGGTTCTGTCGCTGTATACGAAAACAACCCCTTATTTTCCAACAGAATTTGTTTTTCCGTCAGTAAATAGCGTCAGTTTTGTTTCTGTCGGCAATATTCTGCTACTATTCAATGATTTTCTTGTAGTGTTTGCTAATGATCTAGCAAAACTCTCTAAACCTTCGCAATACAATTTAATTGCATTTATCGCTTGTGATTGCTCTTCAATAGAGAAAATACCTTTGCATTCAATCACATTAAACAAACCGCCCATAAGATTAATTGTATGTGCTTCTCCACTATATAAACAATAAGGATTGAGAAAATAAGCTCCTAAGTGGATCCTTTGAGTAAGATGCTTATTCCATCGTTGATCAATAATATCTATATAAGGCTTGTACAATTTCTCTTTCCCTTTAAAAAGATTTATAATTGTTTTGTGAGCTCTATACATACAATCATATATGTACCCTAAAGATGGCTTCTCAGCTGAGTCAACAATCCTCAACAGCCTTATAAGCAGAGCCATAATCTTCACAAGGATCAAGCAAGCATCCTAAAATTTATTATCTAGAATAATAGCACAAACTTTGTTTCCTTTTTCACTCTTTGATAATTTATTAATTGAAAAATGTTTACTCGTTACCAAATTTTGAAGTAGGTGCTTATGTTGATAAACACTTTTCAAAGTAATAAATGTAGATGTAAACCTGGTAGCAGCAAGACGCACGATCTCAACCCAATATTCTTGCTTTCTTAACCAAGACAAAAAAATATGACGTGATTATATACAAAAATTGTGATCTTAGATGCGCATGAATAATAGGTGATCAAGTGGGGCAATCAACTGACCTAGGATCTATAGGAGCCAGTAGAGAGTCTTCGGTATACCTCGACCTAAGGAAATGCCTCATAGAGTACCTAAAAGAAAGGAGAGGAGGTATGATAGGCTGCAGAAGCAAAGGGTTGTGGACTTTTACGAAAGTACAGACCCTGTGTAGGCCGAGGGATGGCTAGAGAGGACGGAGAGAGTTTTGGATCAAATAGACTGCGAGCTGGATGAGAAGTTCGACTATGCAGTGTCTTTATTGCAAGGCCCAGCTTACCAGTAGTGAAAGACTATTCTAAGTAGTACCACCAAGCCTTGCAACTTGAAGTGGGAAGACTTCCTGAAAGTCTTCAAAGAGAACTACGTGCCCAATATCTACTTGGACAAGAAGATGAAAGAGTTTCTGGATTTAAATCAAGGTAGGATGTCAGTGGCAGAATATGAGATATGGTTCAATGAGTTGATAGGATAAGAAGATAAGTGTAGGAGATTCGAAGATAGGCTGAACATGGAGATCAGGATAAGATTAGTGATCTCCAACCTAAGTAGTTTCACTGAGTTAAAAGCTGCTGCGATCAGAATTGAGTAGCTACTGAAAGAGGGACAAGTAGAGTTTGGGCAAGGGTCCAGATTGAAAAGGCCTACTGAGATTCAGAGTGGTTTGGGCAGAAGATTCAGTAAGCACCATAACCAAACTTTCAGACCACCGGTTGGATCAATACAGTCAGGATTCAGACAGAGGGGTGGTTTTGTACAGTCTGGCAGTGGAAAAGGTATAATGCATAGTCAGTTACCCCTGTGTGAGCACTGTAGGAAGTGGCACGGTGGTGAGTGTTGAAGATTGTCTGGAGCTTGCCTTAGATACGGCTCCTTTGATCATCAGATTAGAGATTGTCCTATTGCTATAGGAACTCAGCATAGCATGAGAGGGAGATCAGTAAGTGAAGCTACTGTTCAGCAGAGATGTGGTAGTGGGTCCAGACAGGGAATCCATGGTAGAGGCAGAGGCAGAGGCAGAGGCAGAGTGAGCTCTGGGAGTCCTTCTGTCAGGACTAAGGTGCGGAGCAGCTGACCGCAGTCCGAAGCCCAAGTCTATATCCTGACCAGACAGGAAGCTTTGGACTCACCTAATGTCATTATAAGTGTGCTACTTATTTATGATCATGAATCATTTGCATTGCTAGATCCAGGATCTACGCATTCCTTTATCACACTACATCTAGCATCTAGGTTGCATTGTGATAGAGAGCTATTACAGTATGGATTAAAGGTGAGTACACCGATAGGTAGTACTACAGTTATAGGAGAAGTCTGCAGGAAATGCTTGATTCAGATTGATCAAGCAGAATTGGGGGTAGACTTGATTATACTATAGCTGAGAGAGAGAGATATTATCCTAGGCATGGATTGGCTCACTGCTCATAGGGCTGTTATGAACTGCTATACTAAGGAGGTGGTATTAGAATCTCCTAATCAGTCGAGAGCAGTTTTCAGAGGAATTAGTCAAGCAGTGCCAGCCTGGTTAATATCATTTATGAGTGCATTGAGGATGATGCAAGGTGGATGTGAGGCTTATCTAGCCCACGTCATTAATACTCGAGTTGAGCAGAATGTGCAGGACATTCCTGTGGTTAGGTAATTCCTAGATGTGTTTCCCGCCGAGCTATCTGGTTAACCTCCAAATCGAAAAACATAGTTTAAGATTGACTTAGTTCAGGTTGATGCTCCTATATCCATTCCTCCATATAGGATGGCACCTAAAGAACTAAAGGAGTTGAAGTCTCAATTACAGGATTTGCTGGAAAAGGGTATCATTAGACACAGTGTTTCACTTTGGGGACTCCAGTTTTATTTGTAAAGAAGAAAGATGGGACTTTGAGGTTATGCATCGATTATAGGCAACTGAATCGGGTGACAGTGAAGAACAAGTACCTGTTGCTTAGAATTGATAATTTGCTTGATCAGTTGTAAGGAGCTCAGTTATTCACTAAGATGGATTTGAGATCGGGGTACTATTAGTTGAAGATAATAAAGGCTGATGTACCTAAAAGTGCATTCAGGAGCAGGTATGGGCATTTCGAGTTTTTAGTAATGCCGTTTGGGTTAACTAATGCCCTGGCAGCATTTATGGCTTTAATGAATAAGGTGTTTCAGCCCTACCTGGACTGCTTTGTGATACTGTTTATCAATGATATTTTGGTGTATTCAAAGAATAGAGAAGAGCATGCCAGACATTTGAGAGTAATACTGCAAATTATGAGGGAGAAACAGTTGTATGCCAAATTTAGTAAGTGTGAATTTTGGCTAGATTAAGTAGTGTTTCTAGGACATATAGTGACTGGACAAGGCATACAAGTAAATCCAAAGAAGATAGAGGTAGTGATGAATTGGGAAGCTTCAAGAAATGTATCAGAAATATGAAGCTTCCTAGTATTAGCTGGATATTATTGGAGATTTGTCTAGTGGTTTTCTTTGATCTCAGCCTTTCTAACAAAACTTCTGAGGAAGAATGTAGTATTCAGATGGAATGAGAAATTTCAGAAGAGCTTTGAGGAGCTGAAACATCAATTGACTAATGCATCGGTGTTGACTATTCCATCGAGGACCGGAGGATATGTGGTATATAGTGATGCTTCACATAAAGGATTGGGATGTGTATTGATGCAATATGGCAAGGTGATAGCCTATGCATCGAGACAACTAAGGTCTCACAAGATTAACTATCTGGTACATGATTTAGAGCTTGCTGCAGTTGTCTTTGCTCTAAAGATATGGAGACACTATTTGTATGGAGAGACATTCCAGATTTACACTGATCATAAGAGCTTGAAGTATCTGTTGAGTCAAAAGGAGTTGAATATGAGACAAAGAATATGGATTGAGTTATTAAAGGATTATGACTGCACGATTGAGTATCATCCGAGGAAAGCTAATGTGGTGGCTGATGCTTTGAGTGGAAAGACAAACACCAGTGCAACTCAAATTCAGTTATCGAGGTTACCAAACCTGATTCATTTGAGAGCTTTGAATATGGAGTTGAATCTAGAGCATAATGAAGCACTGATAGCCACACTAAAGTTAAGACTGATGCTGCATGATAGAATCAAAAAAGTTCAGAGGAAAGATCCTAATATGTTGAAGCTTATAGAGAAAATGAAGACGAATCTAGATTCTGAGTTTGAGTTGAGGGATGAGACATTGTGATTGAAGCAGAGGCTGTGTGTTCCCAATGTGGAGGATCTAAGAAAGGAAATTCTAAAGGAAGCTCATATGGCCACCTATGTTATACATCTTAGTACTACCAAGATGTATAACACCCTGAAGCAGCATTTCTGGTGGCCCAGAATGAAAAAACAAGTGGGGGAGTATGTTTCTAAGTGTATGACATGCCAGTAGGTTAAGGGTGAGTATTATGCTCCAGTAGGGAAGCTACATTTGTTGCCTATTCTGGAGTGGAAATGGGAATGAATTACCATGGATTTTATTATGGGGTTGCCTAAGACTCCGAGGCAGAACGATGCTATATGGGTTGTAGTGGACCGATTGACTAAGTCGACTTATTTCTTACCAGTGAGAGAAAATAACTCACTAGATTAGTTGGCCCGAAGATATATGAATGAGGTGGTTAGACTACATAGGGTTCTAGTGTCCATTGTATCAGACAGGGATACCAGATTCACTTCGAGATTCTGGAAGAGTTTGCAGTCTACTATGGGCACAAAGTTAAACTTCAGTACGCATTTCATCCTCAAACAGATGGACAGAGTGAGAGTACAATCAAGACCATTGAGGATATGAGTAGAGCTTGTGTATTGGAGTTTCAAGGAGCTCGGGATCAGTGTATAGCACTGATAGAATTTGCTTATAATAACCACTATCACAGTAGTATCAGAATGACACCATACGAGGCATTGTATGGAAGAAAGTGTCGATTACCTCTGTATTAGGATGAAGAAGGCTTAAGAATGGTTGAAGGCCCGGAATTGATTCAAGATATCGTGGACAAGGTGAAATCAATCCGAAGCTGAATTAAAGCGGCTCAAGATAGACAAAAGAGTTATGTGGATCAACATTGACAGGATATGGAATACAGTGTAGGAGATAAAGTGTTCCTGAGAGTGTCACCATGGAGAGGAGTGTTAAGATTAAATAAAAAAAGGCAAGTTGAGCCCTAGGTACATTGGTCCTTATAAGATCATTGAGAGGATAGGACCTTTGGCATATAAGTTAGCTTTAACAAATGAAATGTCTCAATTACATAATGTGTTTCATGTGAGTATGCTCCGAAGATACTGATCAGATCCGACAGATGTGATACCGGCTCAAAAGATTGAGGTTGCTAGTAACCTAAGTTATGTTGAGGAGTCGATCAAAACAGTGGGATCTCAGATCAAGCAGTTGAGGAATCGAGTAATTCCACTAGTGAAAGTCCTTTAGAGAAATCACTCGATAGAGGAAGCCATTTGGGAAACGGAGGAGCATATGAGGAGACAATATCCTTACCTGTTCGAACAATCAGGTAAGACTTTCGAGGACGAAATTTCTTTTAAGGAGGGGAGAGTTGTAACATTCCGTTACCCATGTTAAAGCTAGAATAGTAAATATAAGAGATTATTGAGAGATTAGAAAATGCATTTCATGTTCATACATAATATGAAAAACACATACATGTGAATATAGGTATTTTTGCACATGAAAATGATTGTACATGCATTCATTGACATTCTGAGTATAATTGATTTGTATATGTGCAATGTGATTTTATTGAGAAATGTGGTTTATTTTTATTGAAAACTGATTGGAGAGCGTATCTGTTGATTTAGCATTTTTGGAGAATTTTAGGAAAAATTTCTCAAATTATTGGATATTATTGAATTAGAAAAAAATGCCACTTGGCAAGTAAATTGATGAATGGAAATAGAAATGAGTTAAATGATATTGAAGAATTTTATAGATGACTTTAGAATTTGTGAGAAGATGTTATTGAAAATTTTAGAGATAATTGAAATAAAAAGATGGGAGTTATGGGACTAGTTCAATAAGAACTATTTAGTTGGGAAACTAGTTAAGGTCTTAGAAATTGGACAAGTGTCCAAGTCTAAAGTCACGTTTTTCTTAACTTTGAAAGACCAAGTTACAGTATTGGTTTTTTACTTATCCTTAGTTTTCAAACTTCTTCCTCTTCAGATCTTGACTCATTGAACCTTCACCAAAGAAAAACCTTGTTTTACTCTATCCTTTTTGCTATTCCCAACTTTGTTATCCATTTCTTTTGTCTCAAGAAAAACCTAACCCAAACCATCTTCAAGATGATGTACGTGGGTGCATGAGAGTTAGGGCTTCTTGGAATTTGTGAAGATTTTGGAGTTTTATCAAGTATCTTGTTAATCCTTTAGAGTTGTTGGATTATGAAACAAAAATGGTGATTTGTTGATATTTCATAATCATAAGAAAGATAGAAAATTTTTTCATTCTCACCGTGAATATAGTATAAAAATGTGGATTGGTTGATTTTTCAGTTTTGATGATCAATATGTTATAAGTTAGTGTGGAGATGATTTTTGGAGTTGAAAGATCAATGAAAATGTGTATGAAATTCATACAATGAAGAAAATAGAAGTTAATGCTCTATTTCTGTACGTGAATAGTTTTGAGTGCTTTTAGAATTGATTAAAAAATGAATTTAGAGTTAAGAGATAGGTATATGGTGATGTTTGGAGATGAGAAAGATTGATTAAAATGAAAGTTTGAGGAAGAAATGAAGAGAATGTAGAAATTGAATATGCAGAAAAATGAAAGTGAAATAGTGCAATAAAATGGTGATATGCATGGATGGATTTTTTCTGCTTTTAATGTTTGAGTTTTAATCTGGGATTTTGGCTTTTTTGTGGATGATTTGAATTTAATGGACGTCGAAAATGGGGTAGATATAAATTAGAAATGTTATATAGAGAAAAAGAAAAGAAGAAGATGAACAAAATGTAGAAAAATATAAAGGAAAGTGTAGGAAATGAAGAGATGCGTGAAAGATTTTCTGGTTTTTGATATTTGGTGTTGATTTTTGGTTTTGATCTGTTTATGAATGTTTTGAGTTAAATGAGGGTCGAAAATGAAGAGAAAATGAGAGTAGAATCAAGTTAGAGAATTTGGTTTAAAAGAAAAGAAAGAATAAGAAAAATTGCAGAGATTTGGAAGAAGAAGAAGAAACACGATCGTGACTTTCTAAGGCTGGAGACAGTTCGAAGATGCTTTGATCTTTTGGCCATATCTTCTTCTCCCGACCTCCAAATGACATGGGATTTGAACCAACAGATTCAAAACACATTGTTCTACATCTCCACCAAATTATAACTATTTTAAATCATTTGTGAGAGATTAAGTGATAAATTTGGGACGAAAATGATGAACAGTTCTAGAAAATTGATGAATAGAGTATTTTCATTAAACATGCTTCGGTATTTTAACAATATCTTGTTGTGTAGTTATCCAAATGGAATGATTTTTATTTTTAGTAAACTAGAGACATAGGGATACAAAGTTTTTGAAGAAATCAAGTTTTAATTTAGTCTCTAAGAATTTCAATTTCTGGATGGAAGTTGAATACAGGGCACTGTTTCAGTATAAGAACAGTCCGAAAATATTTGGAGTATAACTTTCAGAGTAATGAACCAAATTGAATGATCTTGGTGTCATTAGGAACTTAAGAGATAGTAGAACAATTTTATAGAAATAATTATTGCCAAATTACTTCATTTTCATTGTCAGACTGATCATGTACACTAGACCCGAAGGTATGTTTTAGGAAAATTATGAATTTGACCAAAATGAGTTATGAATTGTGATTAATGGTTTTATTGAGGTATAAACCCTAAGTGTAAATGATACTTATGTGAGTTTTGAAATATGAATGTTTACGTGACAAGAATAATAGAGAGATACTCGAGATTATCATGAACATGCATTGTGCATATTTCAATGAATACTTATGAAATTGTGCAAAATTGTGATATATATATCACAATTTTGCACAATTTCTTAAGTATTCATTGATGCATATTATGTATATGAAATATGCACAATGCTTGTTCATGACAATCCCAGGTATCGCTAATATGTCCATTACATTGATCTATACAAATAGGTGTTTCATGAATTAATTTTCCATAATAAAGAATATTTTGTTTATTTATTAAATTATGAAAAGGTTGATACTTAATATCTTGTCCTGATTTTAAGTTTAATTGTGCTTTGGTATATACATATATATTGCATGTTATAGAGAAGCAACTAGAACATCAACATTCAAACGTTGCTGAAACTTCCAAGCATTAGCTTCGGGAGCAACCTGTGAGTAACCTAGATGGTTTCACTCAATTAATTGTTTGCTTTAAAATATGTTTTGAATGATGATATGAATGTGACTTGATTATGTTGATGTCGGACCATGAAGGTCCGAGACTTGATGCATAAACGTGATATTAAAGTGCTACTTGTATGTGAATGTAACGAAATAAGTGCTTCTTGACATGATTGTTTGAATATGAGAGATACATTCCATACATGAATGCATGATCAGAAAATAAGAGTTGTGACCTGAGTAGCCACCGAAAATGAGCTTAAAGCTCTAAATGTGATTAAAATCCAAAGGCTCACTATGTAAAATGAGTCTTGTATCCCCAACGGATAAGGGACAGTATAAAATGAGCCCGATATTCACAATAGATATGGGAAAGCTTAGGCATTCAGTAACAACAACGTAATAATTAGAAAAGAGTCAAATGAGCATTTCATATACATTGTTATACATATGTTGACTGATTGAAATGTATGTTGTCTTACCTTTAAATAAGAAGGTGATATGTGATAATTTATGCAAAAATGCAAAGATGTGAAATATATATTACATGTGTGATGTGTTGCATGAATTGAGTGAACCATCGATGATGGTTACCTCATTGAGTTCGCAAGACTCACCAAAATTGTAACGCTGATTTTTTAGGACCGAGAGAGAGGAATTTAGCTATTGAGAGACGCTACAAGAAGTGTAGTCTTGTACTTTTGGGAAGAAGAAGAAGAAATGGCTCAAAGGTCGGTCAGCTGGGATTGGAAAGATTAGATAGACTTTTTGTGTAATTTCCTATTTCATGTAGCATATTTTGTATTAGGATATGATGATGTACATCTATAGGTGTTTAAAAGCTACAATGTAAATACGTTCAGATTTATTAAATGAAATGGGGAAATTTTGGTTTTAAAATATTGTGACTTTTTTATGATGTCTTATAAAAGAATAAAAAATGATGATACCATGTTAAGTGATTATAGTGACTACTCTAGCGCGCCATTATCATAAGTTATGTACTGGATTGTCCTCCGGGTGTTCCGGTATGTACCTACGGTAGTGGGGTGCTATGAATTAAATAATATAATCTTCTTTTGATGGATTATGGTTGTCCACCAATTAAGTAGAAGAATATCATGGACCTTTAGAAACAATTTATTTTTACATATTCTTAAACTTATTGAACATGAACGCATTCATAGATATTAAATCACTCTAATTTTTATAAAATAACGTAAAAAAAGGTACTAATTGGGTCATGTAGTCGCCTTTTGATGGATTACAGTTGTCCACCACTTAATACAGGAACTGAGTCTTAAATGAACCCAATCTAAAGTTTTACAACTCAGACATAGAAAGATAAAACAAAAAAAGGCCAACTTACGTTTCCTATATGATGTCTTCTACAACACTCTCTCTGATTCCTCTCATTCTAAACGTCTTTCCACTACTAGTTTGTCCATACGCAAATATAGTAGCTAGAGAAAAATTCAAAACACCCAAACAAATTGAAACTCACATACAAAAGACAACACACTTATGAACTATAAGTAATAGCTTCATAGTTTCACGCTTTTCACCAAATGAACACACCATTGATTCCTCTTAGAGCAGAGAGAGCAAAATCCTATCTCCTTTCTCGTACACTCGCCGAGTCGAGCAAATTGGATCAAACACTTTATCTACCACATGAAAATAGCTTGGTCACTCACTCGCTGTGTAACATCCCGTTTCCATATAACGGGTTAAACCATAGAAACGGGTACACGGGCGATCAATCGAGAAATTTGGAAAAACACATCTCATGCTCATGCATTTGTGAACA